>ML812276.1:2996-19289 GCA_009831015.1 Picea engelmannii
CTCCATGACTGAAATTTGCAGAAGCCCTCCTCAGAAATGGCTCCAGAAATGCTATTTTCATGGATTGGGCTACACAACGTCCCATAAATTCAAAAACAACATCAAATTCAATTAATGAGCACTTAGAAATTAACAGTGGAGGAGAAGAAATAGGCAGTGGAGGAGAAGAAATAGGCCTTTTATGTAACAAATAATGATATATTAGGTTCACCTAGAAAATCGACAAGTAGCCTGCCATCTGATAGACGACCGGAAGGTCTGCCGAAATATGTTTGGCCATAAGATGAATTAGTTGAATTATAAGCAGAACCCAGTAATAGCGATCCATATATATCAGGGAAAGCTCTGGCAGCGTTTCCAGTGTCCGATAGCGAGTCTCCAAACTGGAATATTGTCTTGAAACATGCGCTCGCCATTATTGGAGCTCCATCCACAATCCCATAATCATGGGTGAATCCCATCAGAATTAAGCTCGCCAATGCTGCTACAATCACACAGTGGCTTGACATCCTTGAAACTTCCATTGCAAAATTAAGGCAAATGAGATGAGATGAGTGAATGTTCTCCTCCTCATAATATATCAGTTGGGGAGACCTGATCATGAAAAGATTGTTAATCACCAACTATTCCATCACGCAGCTTGCATTGTCTCAATGCGGGCAGCTCACAGGCATTGCACATTCTGCCGTACAGATAGCATGAAGGTAGAGAAGATGTAATCGTGGGATTCATGAGGTTTGTGCACGGGAACGTTCGTTGTTATCCCTGGGAAAAGAGGCAGATTGTAATTTGCGTAAGCCTATGAAAATATTGCCTCAACTACATCAATCCAAAACGCTTTTGGTATTGTGTTTGTTTGGAAACAATGGTACAACAATCAAATTTTCATCATTGTTCCCAACTGAATCGATCATGGTCCTTGGAGGCATGGATGGCATTTTCACCGGGAGAGGAGAGAATTTATGGACATATATCTTTCCAATGTAAGACATTGATCACGTAATTACACTGCCTAATTTGGTAAAAGATAGATTCCTTTCTATCAAAATCGATGGAGGTAATGCCACGGATCTGTAAAAATTTATGGCAGGGAAATTTGAGATATGTCATTTTTGACAGAGACACCCATACAATCTACAAAATTTTAACACCATGTAAACGTGTAAATATAGAGATATCTCCCCTATATATGTGTGTGGGGGGGAGATACCTATATATATACGATATTATGATGATGTATACGATATTATGATGATGAAGAAGAACGTTAATTACATTGAATTGGTTTATGGGTTTTGTTCATGTGGAAGTATTAAGAGAAGTTTTCCAAGATCATCATAGTTTTGTTGAGTTAAAACGTTAGGAAGGTTGGTGCTGTGACAATTTTTTTCAAATTGAGATTTAATGTGGTATAGGCTAAACAATCTAATAGAATGTGTTTTTCATCTTCAACCTTCTTAGTGTCAACAATGTGACACACTCTTTCATCCCAAGGTGTTTTAGGAATTGACCAATGCCCAATTTAGCTATGGAGCTCATGGGAATTTGTTATTATCTTAGCAATGCTTTTTTTTTTCTTTACACTTGTCAAAACAAAGAGATAATTTTGTTCTTCTAGATTAAGGTTGATTACATCCTTATAATACCTTAATTTTCCTTTTTCCTCTAATTCTTTATCACGCCACATTTTCTCTTTAAATTTTGATTTGATGATATTTTTAATAGTATCCTTATTGTGCAAAATGGTGTCTTTCATGATTTTGAAGCAATTTTAGAAAGCCTCTTGTCTTCCATGTTGTTTAACTTGTTCTTATACTTTAGGTATAGTCACACTAGTGTTCTCAATGGGGGAAAGGTTTGCCTATAAAAGAAGGATGAGATAGAGCGTATTTCTTTTAATTTTGAGATTATAGGTTATATAATTCTTTTGTATTTGCTCTATCTTTCTCCAAGATTTGCGAGAGATACTACATACAGAGACTTCACATCCAAAAAGAATAACAGGTGTAACAAGAGTCTCAAAGATGAGTTTCTTCTTATCCCATATCCAAAGATCGATTGATTTACAATTGTTTTCAAACCCATAATAAACTTTCCATCCCCCAATAATCATTTTCTCAATGCTATAATTTCAGTTGAGCTTGTGGTGAATATCTATTCCAAGATATTTGTATGAAGTCACTTCCTCCAAGTTGTTGTTGTCATATATAAATGTATCATAAGTGATATTATTGGATTTAATGATCATGACCTTAGTCTTGTCAATATTAACAGTCATACCCGTATTGGAGAAAAAATCCTTGAGGATTCTTAGTTTGTTTTCAAGATCATCGGCATAAAGAAGAAGATTGATAACTATACCACTGAGAGTATGTCCAACACAAATTGCTTCTACCAGAAAATCTTCTAACTTGCCAATGTATATGTCAAAAAGGGTAGTGGACAAGGGACAACCTTGCTTGACTCCAATATTGCAGTTAATATCTTTTGATCCTCCCTCAGTGTTCTTAAACTTGGAAATAACGTTCTCATACAGCCTTATTGTAGAAGCCCTCAACTCTAAAGGCACTTTTATCTCTTCCAACCTATTCCAAAGGTTTTTCGTGGAAACTATGTCAAAAGCTTTTCCAAAGTCAACAAAACAACAAAAAAGATTAAAACCCTCTGCAATGATCCTAAAGGTAACAAGATGGTCCACAGTTGAATGATATCTCTTAAACCTGACCTAGCCTTTAGCTCTTTTACTATGACTTTCTAGCCAAAGGCTAATCTTCTTTTCCAAAATAATTCCATAAAGCTTGGCTAAAATCCGGCTAATCATATTGGTCCTATAATTAGAGGGAACGTTTCTATCCCCATTTTTTAAAATAGGAACAATGAGGCTTTGATTCCATGGTTTAGGCAAGCCCTACTTCACTGCTAAATTGAAGAGCTTGTGCATGTGAGGGATAAGGATAGGCCCTCCAATTTTAATGTAGCTTGGTAGCCTTCAATGTCCTTAGTTTTCCTATTTTCAAGCCACTTAACCTCCAACTCTATGTCATCCAAAGAAAAAACTTCATCCTCTCTAGGGACAATAGGAATTGGGTCCATAGCATTAGGGAACTCGTAAAAGCTTTTAAAGTAGGAATTCTAGTCCCTTTAGGGAACAATATTATTTTCTTTAGTATTGCGGAAAATCATTTACCTCATGAACTTCTTAAGATCCATATTATATAGTTGTGAAAGATGGTCCTACCTTTTTATTTATATAGTATCTTTTTTTTTCCTTTTTGATTAAAAATCTTCTTAAAATTCATATTATATAATTTTGAAAAATGATCTTAATTTTTATTGATATAATACTTTTTCTTTTTTTTTAATTTTGTACTTATTAATCAACACCAATATATGCTATGCACACCATGATCAATCAACAAAGTCAAAAAATTTGATTGTAAAAATAATGTTAACTATTTTGCAAATACTATACCATGCATTGAGTTCACGACATCTACATCATAAGGACACGACAAAAGGAATAAATAGGATGAAAAATAATGTCAAGTTATTTTGCAAATAATATATCATGTTTTGAGTAAAAAAAATAAAATAAATTGAGTAAATTTTATAAAGGTGTATTAAATTAATGTTTACTCAAAAATAAAATTAATTGAGTAAATTTTATAAAGGTGTATTAAATTAATGTTATCAGTTTTTTTTTTTCACAATTTTTAAAAATACTTAAATATTATTATATTATTCATTGTTCTCCACTAAATTTTTAATGATGAAACCGAATTATTTATTTTTTTGTTTTGTCTTAGGTTCATTTTGATATTATTAGTCCCTCGGTAGGGACTATAGCTTTCGTTAGGAGTCAAATAACTTGACTTATTAATTTCCTCAAATATCATACCATGTTCAAAATTTTCATATAATTTGAAATACCATCTCCAAAGTTTCCATATAATTTGAAATTCACTTTTTTTTTTTTTTTTAAAACAATTTTATTTTTTTCATTTATAAAAAATATCTAATTTTTAATTGGTTTATAGCCAAACTTAAATATTATTATGTTATTTATTGTTTTCAACTAAATTTTTAATGATAAAACTTAATTATTTATTTATTTTTGATGATAAAACTTAATTATTTATTTATTTTTGTTTTGTTTTAGGTTCATTTTGATATTATTAGTCCTTGGCTAGGTACTATAGCTTTCCTTAGGGAGTCAAATAACTTTAACTACTTATTAATTTCCTCAAATAGGATACAATGTTCAAAGTTTTCATATAATTTGAAATACCATGTCCAAAGTTTCCATATAATTTGAAATTCACTTTTTTTTTTTTTAAATAATTTGTTTTTTTCATTTACAAAATTTCATATATCTAATTTTTAATTGGTTTATAGCTAGGTGATATGACGATTTTTTTTCTGGCCGACGTAAAGTCCCTTGTGACTTTTGGTAAGTGGCTAGGCTACAATATCTTTGTCCATTTCGTTGGAACTTTATTTTATTGCTTCATTATTTTCCTACCAAGAACAATAAAGGAAATATGTACATTCATAACCTACCAGGTATCAAATCCCACTGATAGTTTTGTTTTTCCTCCAGTGGTTCATATCCCTTTCCAGATAATATTTTCACTATTGATGCATAGATTTAGCTTAAAATAGAGAGGTGCAATATGCTCTAAAGATGTTGCTCAATATTTATTATCACCCACAACAAATTCAACCATTTTTTTCCAATTTGTTGATCACTCGAAATCCTATCATAAATGATATTGCTTACAACAAAATAAGATCTAGGTATTTTGCAGCATCTTTTACGCTTCCGTTGAGATTGGTTTTATATATTTCATGGATAAAACTTCAATGACCTCTCCATCTAGTTGATTGTACTGCAACAACAATCCTTCCTTGTCCATAATTAACCGACGTTTTCCATCTTCAAGAGGTCCTCCTCCAATTTTCTTGTACATTCTAATCTATAGCATCTCCTCTATGACATCAACAATTATCTACACAATTTCATTGTCATATGTCGGCTGATCAATTTCATAACTCCTTGCACACACTTTAAATAGCTCGAGACAAGGATGAGTCAAGTAACATGACCTGTGCAATTCCTGAAATCCAAGCTTTGCCCAAAATAACATCTGTCACCCTCTTTTTGTGTCTCATATGATCACCACACATGTTCTCTGATAGTTTAAGGGCTATTTACTACCGTGATGTGGTGTCCATGGTTTGGGTGAATCAATTCCTAAAATCCAAGCTTTGCCCATAATAACATCCCTTGCCCTCTTTTTGCATCTGATATGCTCATCGCCCATGTTCTCTAATAGTGTAAGGGTTATTTCTTATAGTGGTGTGGTGTCCATGGTTTGGGCGATTGTGTTGTAGATAATTTTCATCGGGTAGACATGAATTAGCTTTATTTTATAGGTATTATAGACATTTTTGGCAACAGAGGCAGTTTATGTTATTTGATATTGAGACACAAGTATGGAGAATTCAAAGTATTTACATATTTTTACAATGAACAATACTCGTAGAAGCAAGATTTTGTGGTCGTTTTGGGATGGAGTTCAGCAAAGTGCAGCTAAATTTTATGAAAATCAAGAGAAAAGTCTAGAATTTGAACTTATTACCCGGTGATGCTTTCCATTTGGGGTGCTTGCGTGAAGTTTAGTATGAAGGGGTGCTCAATTGTTGGTGCTCCACTCATCTTTAAAATTTGAGAGTTGAAATGAACTGACCAACATGGCCTATTCATGATGTGATCGCTTTTGTGGTGCCATCTTCATGTTTTCTTCTCCTAATATAAAACCATAGTTTCATTTTCTTCAATTTTTTTCTTGACATGAAAACCTTTTAAGATGGACTTTCGGCAAACTGTGTTTATGCTCAATAGCGTGACATTTTTTGAGTTGGAAACGGTGATTGCTACCTGCTAGAGCCAGCTGACACATGCATAAATTTTGGGAAATTCAATAAAGTACATAATGGATACATATATTATATATTCTTTGTTGTATATATGTTGATACACACAATTAAAGTATTGTGATACATGATACATTTAAAACATGGATTGTGTTGAAGTTACTTCACACACACCTAGGATTTATTTTTCTTAAGGTTTTTCCTTGTTTATTAGTCATAATTAGTCATTATCTAGTCTCCTATTTTTTAGGGGAGAATATCCCACCTGGATAATATTCTCTTTTAGTTGACACTTCAGTTTGACTAGTTGAGTTGAGTCTAGATGTTGCATTGATTTTGTCACCATGTAACATTGGGATCATCACCATGCTAATGCACACTTGCCTTGGGATCATCACCAAACTGGCGCATTACCCTTGATTCCTTGATATACTCCTCACTACACTATGTTCAGTCAGTTAACTAAAGAATAGTTGACTAGTTAACTCAACTAGGTGGCAGTTCACTCTTGTAACTGCCTGAGAGACTAGACTAGGTGGAAGTTCACTCCCGTAACTCTTGGTGTGTCTCCATATCACTCCAGAACACCACTATGGCGCATTGGTTCTCCTCCAGTGCACATTCATTGAGTTATACAAAGTATATCATGTGTAAATTATTCATTATTCGTTATGGTTAATGAGAATTCTTCCATTCTTTCTCTCCTTCTTCTTCTTTCTTAATTTCTCTTTGCAAATGTGTGTAGTATTTTCTAGCTAGATCTATTATGTGCAGGTTCAACACATTTACATGGTTTAAGAGCCGACAAACTGCTAAGAAAAATCTACACCAAAAAAAGTTACAGCTACAAAAGATTGAAGACAACGGAAATATGGATTTTCAAAATAAATTCATTCTTACACCTTACAACTACTTTGCATGGAAGGAGAAAATAGCCATAAATATCCAAACCAGAGGATTGTATAGGTTAACCTTGAATACAGATACAGAACCAACATCAGCCATAGAAAAATCCAAGTACTTAAATCGAATGGATGAAGCACTGGGAACAATTTGCATTCTTATTTCTCGAGATCTCTTTTTTCACATATCTTCTTGTAAGACTCCCAATGAAGCCTGGACCACCTTGGAAGGTATCTTTGGAAAACAGGATGAGATGAGGGGACACATGATGGAGGTGTAATTGCTCACATTGGATCCAAAAAGCTTCGACAATATCCAAAATTTTGTTACAAAATTCAAGGATTTACTGTCGCAACTCAAATCTTGCGGGGTTGATAAATCTGAGGAGAAACAAATGGTTCTCACCATTCTCTCCAAAATTGGTCCTTAATTCTTTGTGTTCGTTTCCACATTCCATTCAGTCAGATTCGCCTCCGAAGCCACATGGAATATGCCTTCTCTTGAGGACTTTATCGAATCCATGGCACAAGAGCAAACCAAGCTCATCAACATGGGAAAAATCAAAGGCCCAAAGGAGCATGCACTTACTTTGCAAGATGGCATCCATAAATATCAGAAATCTAAAGATAAATACAAAATGAAAGCTCATGCACATCCGAAGAAGGAAGGGTACACAAAACCCTTCACTGATACCTCTAGATCCAAAGAAGAAAAGGGGAGAAATGCATGTACTGTCACAAAGGATTCCATACATAATCTGCATGCATGCAAAAACAAATAGATCTAATGACTAAAATAATTTAGCAAAACAACCTTGGAGATCTCATCCTCGAGGGTGCCAAGAAGAAGAAGCCAGAATATCATAATCCCAAGAAAGGCAATTCTAGCCATGCCTTGATTGCCATCAACTCCTCTCTTGATGCTTAGATCGTAGATTCAAGAGCATCACATCACATGGTTGCCTCAAAATCAGTATATTATTCATTGGATGCATGCAAAGGTCCTCTTATTCTAATGGGGGTCAACTCTTCAGTCAAAGTCACTGGCAAAGGAAGGATTGAACTCACCAATGGAAGCTTTGAGAATGTGTTGCACGTTCCCAAACTTTTCATCAACCTTTTCTCCATGTATCAAATGACGAATTATGGCACTGTTAAGAAATTCATATTCACACCAAATTTCGTGGACATATATGACATGCAAACCAACTCCGGGGTTGCTACCAGAGAGGTAAATCATCAGTCTAGATTGTATACTTTTTCTGACTTCATTGAACCTGATTATGCTTTACTGCTTACTCATGCTGATGAAAGTAGTAGGATATGGCACGAAAGGTTTGGAAATTTGAATTTTAGATACATGCAACATCTTAGAAAGAAAATATTGGTTGGTGGTCTACCAGGCATCCATTTCTCCAAGGGATTATGTGAGGGATGTGTTCTCGGAAAACACCCTCAAGAGAAATTCGACAAAGGAAAGTCTCGGAAAGCTTTTGCGCCTTTAGATCTGATCCACAGTGACCTTATGGGTCCTTTTTTGCATCCATATATCAACGAAGTGAGGTTTGTTCTCATTTTTGTTGATGATTTCTCGCGTTTTACATGGATTTACTTTCTCAGGAAAAAATCTGAAGTCTTTCAACGCCTCAAAGATTTCAAAGCCCTGGTTGAGACACAGTCCAAAAACAAGATCAAATTCCTCCGAACTGATAACGGGGGAGAATATGTAATCATGAGATCCATAATATTTTCCATGAGGCAAGGATTCAGTTGCAGCACATAGTTCCCTATACTCCGCAGCAAAACATAGTTGTTGAGCGGAAAAAAATATCTCTAAAGGAGATGGAATCTTGCATGTTGCATGCAAAGCCACCACCACATAGACTATGGGCCGAAGCACTTAATTGTGCAACATACATCCAAAATAGATCTCTCCATAGATCTGTCAAGGATAAGACCCCCTATGAGGCTTGGAGCGGCCTCAAACTGGAAGTGACCCACTTTCACATTTTCAATTCAAATGCATGGGCCCGAAGTCCCTCTGAAAAGAGGAAGGAACTTGATCCACAAAGAAATGAGTGTATTTTTGTTGGATACCCCGATGGTGTGAAGGGATATAGGATTATTGATCTTTCCTCGGACCAACTCATCATTGAGCACAGTGTCCAATTCGAGGAAAGTGGCTCGCATGTACCTCAACAGTCGCATGCAGACACCTTCATTCTTCCACCTGCCTGAGATGATGAGCATGCACATGATGACTCTTATTCAGATGATAGTTTTGATTTAGAGGACTCAGATGATTCAAATTCAAATTTAGTACAGTCAAATGTAGAGTCAGAGCATCTAGATGTAGTTGTAGAGACAGAGCAGAGGCCCAAGTGGGCACATACTACTCTTCAAGGTGCAGGGATATTGTTGGTGATCTAGCCGATACTAGGAGGACTCGATCTGATTTCGAGGAGCCTCATGTTTCACTCACTGCCACTAAACCATTTCCCTCTAGGCATCTTTTCTTGGTTCAATATTCAGATCCACATTCTTGGTTCAGTACTGTGACAAATATTTTGAAATAGAGATCTAATGTGGTATAGGCTAAACAATCTAAGAGAAAGTGTTTTTCATCTTCAACCGTCTTAGTGTCACAAAGCTGACACACTCTTTCATAGGGTGTTTTAAGAATTGACCAATGCCCAATTTCACTATGGAGCTCATGGGAATTTGTTATTATCTTAGCAATGCTTATTTTTTTCTTTACACTTGTCAAAATAGAGAGATAATTTTGATCTTCTAGATTAGGGTTGATTACATCCTTATAATACCTTAATTTTCTTTTTTCCTCTAATTCTTTATCACACCACATTTTCTCTTTAAATTTTGATTTGATAATATTTTTAATAATATATGTATTCTTCAAAATGGTGTCTTTCATGATTTTGAAGCAATTTTAGGAAGCCTCTTGTCTTCCATGGTGTTTAACTTTTTCTTATACATTAGGTATCTAGTCATACCCATGTTCTCAATGGGGGAAAGGCTTGCCTCTAAGAGAAGGATGGGATAGGGCATATTTCCTTTAATTTTGAAATTATAGATTATAAAATTCTTTTGTATTTGCTCTATCTTTCTCCACGTTTCGCGAGAGATACTACATGCCCGGACTTCACATCCATAAAGAATATCAGGTGTAATGAGGGTCTCAAAGAGGAGTTTCTTCTTATCCCATATCCAAAGATCGGTTGATTTACAATTGTTTTCAAACCCATAATAAGTTTTCTATCCCCCAATAATCATTTTCTCAATGCTATAATTCCACTTGAGCTTGTGGTGAATATCGATTCCAAGATATTTGTATGAAGTCACTTCCTCCAAGTTGTTGTCGAGCAAAAATCCTTGAGGATTCTTAGTTTGTTTTTGGAGCAAAAATCCTTAAGGATTCTTAGTTTGTTTTTGGAGCAAAAATCCTTGAGGATTCTTAGTTTGTTTTCAAAATTGTGGGGAGTCATCACCATAAGAACGATATCATCGGAATAAAGAAGAAGATTGATAACTATACCAGTGAGAGTAGGGTTGACACAACCTCCTTCTACCAGAGAATCTTCTAACTTACCAATGTATATGTTAAAAAAGGTAGGGGACAAGGGACAACCTTACTTGACTCCAATATTGCATTTAATCTCTTTCAACCATCCTTTAGTGTTCTTAAACTTGGAAATAACGTTCTCATACAACCTTATTGCAACAACCCTCAACTCTAAAGGCACTTTTATCTCTTCCAACCTATTCCAAAGGTTTTTCCTCGTTACCGTGTCAAAATATTTTCTAAAGTCAACAAAACAACAAAAAAGATTGGTTTTAGTATGCAAAACCCCTCTGCAATGATCCTAAAGGTAACAATATGGTCCACAGTTGAATGATGTCTTCTAAACCCGACATGGCCTTATCTCTTTTACTATGACTTTCTAGCCAAAGGCTAATCTTCTTTTCCAAAATAATTCCATAAAGCTTGGCTAAAATCAGGCTAACCATAATGGTCCTATAATTAGAGGGAATATTTCTATCCCCATTTTTAAAAATAGGAACAATGAGGCTCTGCGTCCATGGTTTAGGGAAGCCCTACTTGACTATTAAATTGACGAGCTTGTGTATGTGAGGGATGAGGATAGGCCCTCCGATTTTAAAATTTTCATCTTGGTAGCCTTTAGTGTTCTTAGTTTTCTCATTTTCAAGCCACTTAACCCCGAACTCTATTGCATCCAAAGAAAAAAATTCATCCTATGTAGGGACAATAGGAATTGGGTCCATAGCATTAGGGAACTTAAAGACTTTTAAGGTAGGAATTCTAGTCCCTTAAGGGAATAATATTATAAGGTAGGAATTCTAGTCCCTTAAGGGAATAATATTATTTTCTTTAGTATTGCGGAAAAGAATTTACCTCCGGAACTTCTTAGGATCCATATTATATAGTTGTTAAAGATGATCTTTCCTTTTATTGATATAGTACATTTTTTTCCTTTTAATTAGGGATTTGTACATATTGATCATGGTGGTTCTATTATTATTTTTACACTATACCTCCAAAGAGAACTTGTTAATAGAAGTGGAAAGGGTAGTTGTAAAACTATGATAGAGGTCTTCAATGCTATCCTTATAAGTTAGGTGATGTAATTCACTATTTAAATCCTTTAAGAAAATGCCAACTTTACTTTCTTCACAACTCAATACCAAACAAATTCTCAATTAGATCTTTACAACTTTTTTTGTAACTAATTTAATATATATATATATATATATATATATATATATATAATCCTAAATATAGTTTTTGAGTTTTTTTTAGTTTGAATTACATGAAATTAAGTTCTACACAATCTCATCCATACACCAAATTCGACATAAACACAATTGGGATGACCTAAAAACATATTATTTTCATATTTTAAAATTATAGGATATTTATATAAAAATATTAAATAAATGCGAAAATATATAATTTCATTTTTTTTAATTAAAACATTATGTTATTGAATTGATTATTCAAATTATCAATATAGATCCATTTTATTTTTAGATACACGATCTCATCCATACACCAAATTCGACATAAACAAAATTGGGATGACGTAAAAACATATTATTTTTATATTTTAAAATTATAAGATATTTATATAAAAATATTAAATAAATGGGAAAATATATAATTTTAATTTTTTTTTATTAAAATATTATGTTATTGAGTTGATTATTCAAATTATCAATATATAGATCCATTTTAGTTTTAGATTTATTAAGGTGATTTTTTCTTTTATAATACAAAATTTGAATAAAAATTTGTTAAGGATTAGATCTTTTCTTACTTGAAATTTTTTGAATTACTATAAATTTATAATAATTTATATTAGTATGTATATTTATTATTATTATTATTATTTTGAAGTTGACCTAAACATTACTCATTTACATTACATTTTATTATATTAGTGTAAATCCATTTTAAATTTGGATTTATCAAGTATTTACAGAGATTAAATTTTTTAAGGCTTAATTTTTTATTATCATTTAATATGAAGAAATTAATATTTTTGATGTTGTCATATGTAATTACTCAGTATATGTGTATAATAAAGTATAATTGTTTTTTTTAATTGAAACTATTTTATTTTTTATTTTTTTAATTACCATTTTTTTTAATATAATCTTTTTTAATATAATATTAACATGGCAACATCTCCCTCATACTATATTGTAAAACACCTCACTCAAATACTACTCAAACACTACTTTCATTATTATTAAATTATAAAACTCTTCCACTGCCATTAAAACCCTGTATATGTACATAATGATTCATCAACAAAGTCAAAGAAATTGATGTAAAAATAATGTTAACTATTTTGCAAATACTATACCCTGCATTGAGTTCACGACATCTACATCATAAGGACAGGACAAAAGGAATAAATAGGATGAAAAATCATGTTAAGTTATTTTGCAAATAAGATATCATGTTTTGAGTAAAAAAAAAAAAAATTGATTGGGTAAATTTTATAAAGGTGTATTAAATTAATGTGCTCAGCTTTTGCTTTTTCTTTTTTCTCAAAATTTTTCAAAAGAACTTAAATAATATTATGTTCTTATGTGTAAAGAAGCACTTGTTAACTAAATTTTCAATATCGTTATGTTCTTCAGTGTAAAGAAGCACTTGTTAACTAAATTTTCAATGATGAAACCTAATTATTTTTGTTTTGTATCAGGTTCATTTTTATATTATTTCTTTTAATATTGTTATGATGTTTTTATATCAAATAACAAGCAATATTAATATTAAAAATGGTTTTTTATAATAAAAATATTAATAAATTTTGAAAAATTTGTTATTTTTAATTCATATGAAATTAATATTTACATCACAATTTCTTCTTATTATTTTCTTATTAAAATTTTCTTATTAATTTCTTATTTTAAAATGGATAAAAAATATTAAAAAAAAAATTTTATAATAAAAATATTTCATATGAAATTAATATTTACATCACAATTTCTTCTTATTATTTTCTTATTAAAATTTTCTTATTAATTTTTTATTTTAAAATGGATAAAAAATATTAAAAATAAATTTTTATAATAAAAATATTAATAAGTTTTGGAAAATTTATTATTTTTAATTTATATGGAATTAATATTGTGAATACAATTTTTTTCTTATTAGTTATTAAGATCCTCTTATTAGTTTCTTATTTTAAAATGGATAAAAAATATTATAACATTAAATAAAATATTAAAAGTGTGTCAGTTTCTTATTAAAATTGATAAAAGAATTTATAACATATAACATTAAATATTAAAAGTATATAATTATGTTCAGTTTCTTATTAAAATCCTCTTATTAGTTTCTTATTTTAAAATGGATAAAAAAAATTATAACATTAAATTAAATATTAAAAGTGTGTCGGTTTCTTATTATAATGGATACAAATTTTATAACATATAACATTGAATAAAAAAAATTATAACATATAACATTAAATTAAATATTAAAAGTGTGTTGGTCTCTTATTAAAATGGATAAATTTTTTATAACATATAACATTAAATATTAAGAGTATATAGTTATGTTCATTAAAGTGTAGATGTTAAAATGTGTGCAATCCTCGTAGTGAAGAAAAACTTTTGGATAGAAAAAATATAACAATATTTAAAATAAAAAATAAAAAAAATACAGAGAATATCAAGGATTATGTGTGAAGATATATCCTTTAAAATTGCATTTTTTTTTAATTTTGAGTATTAAAAACTTAGAATTGTCAATTTTTCTAAATCTCATGGGAATACATATATGATCATTTCAATTTGTATATTTTGATATAGGAATGCTTATATATGATTATTAAATTTAATATTTATATTATCACTTTCTTATATATATTATAAATATATAGTTAAATAAAATGTTTTTATTTTTTATGTTTTTTTAATGATGAGATATTTTAAGAAATAATCATACATGATTATTAAATTTAATGGTTATATTAGTGTTCTATAAATATATAAATAAAATGATCATATTCTTTTTGTTTTTTTAATGATGATATTCTTCCAACCCCTTAATCCTAAAGTGTACTTAGGATAGTTCCAATGCTATTTTACTAATATGTTTAGGAAATAATGTAGGTAGACATATCAACTTAAATCTTACCTATCATTATTATGCTTAGAAATGAAATGAGAATTCAAGATTTTATCTTTATCATGATCATGGCATTTGACTTCCCTCAACTCATCACTCTTGCTCTCTCTCACATAGATGGGGAAATGTTGGGGAATGATGTGTAGGTGCATCTCCATTCACCACTCTAGGCCTTTAAGCTAGTTATCAAGCCAAAGGGGGTTCCCTCAATACTTCCTTAAGATTTATTTTTTCAAACTCCAACCAGTTTTGTTGAGGAGGTCGGATGATGTGTCATGGTAGCATCCATTGTTAGGGAAAATAAAATACATATGGTGGTGTGTATAATGTTGGTGGGAGAAACACTAAACTCTGCCAAACACAATCTCAACTATCTCACCTTAATCATATCTCCATCCTTAGAAGATATGTGGA
This sequence comes from Picea engelmannii, assembly GCA_009831015.1. Lineage (NCBI taxonomy): Eukaryota > Viridiplantae > Streptophyta > Pinopsida > Pinales > Pinaceae > Picea > Picea engelmannii. The sequence goes on from ML812276.1 coordinate 17,934, forward strand.
AAAAGGAATGAATATGAGCTTAGGAGGAGGTTCAACTACTTTCCTAACACACACATTCATTAGATAGAAAAAACAAATGGGAAAGGCTAGCATAGATCTATTGATTCATTCAACACCATGTGATACATAAAATGAAAGGAAGAAACTAAAATAACTTGCATGAGTTTTATTCATTTCATCAATGGAAAAATTCATTGGTCCTAATTATAGAAACAAACCCACCAGTTCATTTTATAAAATACGGGTAGTTCCAGGGGTGAGAACTATAAACTCTCAAACTGATAGCTACAACACCAAACAAGAATATGAAATCTAAATACTAGGTTGTATTGCCTCCCTTTCCATAGTATATTACTTAGTAGTGTTTGTAGAGAGAAGGAAAATGAGAGGAGGGGGAAATATGGCATCAATGTTGAAGATCCCTCTAAGAAACCAACTGCTTAAGATTCCAACAGTGTAATAGTGCAAAATTGTCAATGATTCCACCCATTTGTGCTACTATAGTGTCTTGTTTTATAAACTTTTCCCTCTCCCCAACACAAGTTGTACAATCCTAGATTTTCAAAAATATATGCTAGCTAAATTCTTGATTTTCATGAGGTAGTTGGGCCAGTAAGTCTATCATTTGATTCACATTGTTGAAGTCAAATAATTCATACTAGGATGTAACCCAAAAATTGTTATCCATCTAATTATATCTCTTTCTAGCTTTAAGACCACTCCCCTCAAGTATCGCATTGATAGTGTCAATCATTGTGATGGCTATTGAGAGTGTCAACTTGGTCGACCATGAATTTTTCATTTACCCCAAGTGAGTTGTGGTAGTTTCCCCCATTACTTTGTTGGTGAAAATTGAAATCTCCCCTTTTTCTCATGAATTATACTACTCACATGGCTTCTATGGCAGGGTGGTAGCTTGGTGGTAGGGAGAAGTGTTGTATTTGAACATCTTTTAGTCTCCTTCGAACCCCATTCTTCTTTGCAAAGTAACTAAAATCCCCATTGAGTCCCTTTATGAATTTTTTAATCGAGACACATCAAAACTTATGATTAGCTACAAAGATCCATTGATGGGTCCTTTTGGATGAATCCTTTGAGGGGGACATGTGACAAACTCTTATTAGCTACAAAGATCTAGATTCCCTAGGGGTGAATATCCAATCCCATTGATTTATATGAGTTGTTGATCTAGATCAATAAAGAATCTCTAAGGTATTCACGACATCCCCTCACCTCTCCTTTATTGTTTCCCAGATCCCTCGTGAAATAATATGTACTATTGATCTAGTTCCATAGGAGAATCATCAATGATCTCTCTCTCTCTCTCTCTCTCTCTCTCTCTCTCTCTCTCTCTCT
>ML812276.1:27826-38240 GCA_009831015.1 Picea engelmannii
CAAAAAGCTGATCAGATAGTCCAAACCCTAGCCAAGAGATATCCAAGCCAAATACTGAAACTTGCTGCTGCTGCAGCTGCACCTGCAACCCTCCTCCAAACCTGTGCACCAGCTGCAACTGCAGTGCGCACCAACTGGGAAAACTGCAGTCCTGAGATGTGACAAATGAGAAACTAGCGCCCTATATTTATAGTAATCCTGCCAGTTTACTGGGGCCAACTTCTCCTTCTGGGTAGGTGTCTGTTCAGCATATTATTATTAATTCTGGCCGACTTCTTCTCTTGGAGGCTAATAGCCTAATATAAATTATATTCTTGAGCCGACAAGGCTTCTAGGGTTATTAGCCAATTCATTAGGGTTTCTCTTGCTTCCCGGAGTCTTCTATTCTCATGAGGTTCACATGTAGAGGTATATACCTCCCGCAGCTACCATAATATTAACACTTCCTACATATGTACACATCATGTCTATACTGCAGCCTATGTACACCTTCAGAAAGCTAGGGTTTTCACCTTTCTAAAACTCAGAAACTTTCATCCCTCTAGACCTTCACTACCTCTGTCACATCCACCTGCATCCTATAATTGTATCCAATCTGTAACTGTGCATCTATGTCTCTCTATTCATGTGCCATACATGTGAATACAATAATAATCATTTGTAATAAACCCTCACTGATATGCAGTGTCAAATTACACCAACAACTTCACCAATACATCACAACCAAAAGCCCTCAACCATATACGAAGAAATACAAGATATACCTCAACACTCAACCCAAAAAGATGTAACAATAATGAATATCAAACATATCAATGCTTTATTTATGTATATCTAGCTCATACGATAAGTGTCATACAAACAACAACCTCTCTAGGTAAAATCCTCAAACTCCCATGCCCATATCTCATGTACACAAAAATATCCAACCACACATAAGAATATGACATACCTTTTGAACCTATAGATAGATATGTTGTACCTAATCATTGTAAACCTTCATGGGAACTTGCTTTCAAACTATGAGAACTTGGCACCCTCAACAACTCAATCTTTCATGGATTTTCCCAACTGTACGTGACCTCCTCTTCTTCAGCTCGCGTATGTATGTTCCCTCAGCCACTGTAGCCCACGTATGTACGCGACTTCCTCCACTGCAGCCCACTATTGGGCTCTTTTTTTTATTGTTTTGTGGTGATGATTGAATCCTTTTTTCACCAGTATTATATATGTTATTAACCATTTTTGTAATATCCCTAGGCCGAACCCAATTGTAATGTAAATGAAAATGTACTTAAGCTGGTGAGTTGTTTGATATTGTTTTTGTATGCACATTTCATGGCATAGCGCGCATGTACTGCACAGTAAAATGAGGAAGTGTGCACATTCCAGGATACCGCACGTAGCAACATAAGTGCCCATTATTTTGAGGCCAGGTAGCCTTTTGTGTATATGCTACATTTTATAGGCTGGTGAGCCATTTATTATAAGCTAGGATGCTTATGTTTTGATTAGGCCGGAGATCCTAGATGTTAAAGGCCAGTGCGCCTATTTTTGTATATGTCTCATAATTAATATAAAATACATCGTTGCGTGCAAACCGACCATGATAAAAGATATGGGGGGAATAAACTCCACTAGTTAGGGAAAGGGTAGGCCTAAAATTTAAGGAAAATGGATAAGCTAGAGAGCTTAAGCCAAAAAGGAATATTATATTATATTTTCTTAAATCATAAAGTATGGATAATTATTTTATCCTAAGTTCTAAAGTTGGGTACAAGTGGGCCAAAGTAGCTCCCAACATGACAAGTGTCAAGTTGGGTACATGCATACATATTGTTGGGACTTAGTTCATTTTCCCATCTTTTCCATCAATCCTTCCATCATTCAGTCATCTAGTCAATCATCCATGAGCATGCACACACCCATTGAGCTATCCTTCATATCTTCATGACTGTACCTAAACCCATATCCATAGCCATTTTGTGTTGGTGTATCTGGTTAGCTTGGAGTTAGATTGAAGAAGTGTGTTGTTAGGCCCATGGGATATTGAAGAGGCGGGTTGTCAAGCCCACGAGCAATTCTATGGGTGAGAGAATTGCAGGGAATTGATTTCATGAAGGTGCTAAACTGCAGCTATAGTCCTCTGAGACTTCCTTTCTAGCCTGTTGTTGAAGCCCGGAAAGGAAGTGGGGCAGCTGAAGGACTGTTGAGAAGAGAAGGGGCACACTTCCTGGGTGGGACAGGCATGTGGGGAATGAGGGATTATAGGTTTTTAGTTTGATTTGGCACCTGAGATGGAGTCTTTCCTGTTGTCTATGAACCTTTAGCTTGGTTAGGAATCCCTTTACAAGGGTGGAGTTTAGTCCCAGCTCGAGGGTGACTCATTGTTGAGGTCTAAGGCTAGGAGGTTTGTGGAAGGTTTGCACGCAGTTGGTGACATTTCTACCAAGATAAGTGCCAATTTTGTTATAAATTTACATGCTTCATTGTTATTTATGTGCTTCTTTTTATGGGTTATCATATGTGTGGTTATAACTGTGTTTATTTTTATGGGTATTTCCTGTATATGTTTACGGCTATTTCCTGTGAAGCACGATTTACCTTGTGTTGTTGTTGTGCATGGTGAATATTGGTTTACAGGTTGAAATTTGTGCATGTAAATTCGTTTAGAGGGTGAACAACAACAAAAAACCAGTGATTTTCTAGGACGTTTTATATCATTTGAACGCCATATTTTTGCAACGTGTTTTTGAGGCCCTTAAGAGCGTTTTTACCAACGCAAAAACCATGTGAACAGAGTGTGCCAAGGCACATGTTGTCTCTTTATCTCAAATAAAAGAGCTCGGAGAGATATTTCTAATGGTGTAAACCATTCGTCAAACAAAGCTTTTATGAGAAAGTTACAACACAAACAGTGAAGGGTAAATTTTAAGACCCAACTAACTTCAAAGAGCCATAACTTTATGCTCCAGAATCAGATTGAGGCACAGGAGAAGTCAATGGAAATATATTGAGACATAGAGGACATTCCTAGAGCTCAATTAAATTTCTAGGCATGTTAAAAAAATTTAATATGGAAAATAAGGCACCTATAGCATTCCAGACCAACAACAAGAATTGGTCTAGAACTTCAGCAGGCTGTAACTAGCAGCCAAGAACCCAAAAAAAGGTGAAACTTGGACAGAGTGTCAATATTATGTATATGAAGAAACCCAATTGAGATCCTATGAAAAATCCAAAGGAGTAGGTGCAAAAATACATAATTACAATGTAGAGTTGCGCCAAGTTGAAAAATGAACAGAAAAATTAATGGGAAAATTTCAAATAGCCATAACTTTCTGCTCAAGACTCGTAATAGAGCATGGGAGAAGGCGTTGGAAAGGTATTAGAAATTGGAATATAAATATACACCCATAAATTTGATTTGGGCATTCAAATTTCCAGGAAATCAGAAGAAAGAATTATGATATATATTGTTGAACCAGAATGGTTCATATTTTCATGAAATTGTTGAAACAGTTAGCTTGACAAAGTTTTGTTGGCTGCACATTTTACAGAGTTAACAACAACTAGATCATATTAAGATCAGCATAGATTCCAGAGGAATGGAAGAGGCACAGGGGACTTACAGTAAGGAGGATGATATTAGAGGGATGGATGTCCATTTGGGCATTGAAGGAACAAACTCCAATGGACATGGATATGAAAGGAATGAAAACATGAATATGGAAGAGACCATAAAAAATTTAAGAATGATTTCCAAAGCCATAAATATGATAATGAAAGGATTATAAGATCCAAGGAGCAGTAGGATGACTTCAACATGGATTTAATGCAGAGCTTGAACTGAATAGAAATGAAGTTGTATAAGGAGAGTGGCTTAAGCAAATCTGGAAGTCACATGCCTCCTGATGAGAAAATAAGAACAAGAAGTGTTAGTAGACATCACCACCACTCCTCGAGGCACTCCAATAAGAGAGCACACAGTAGCTCAAGTCCATCCCCTGTCAGGAAGCATAAGAGCTCTAGGGTGGATGAACTGCGAGGAGAAACGAACAAAATAAAACCTCCTACATTTGATGGTGAGCACAAGAAGGATGAAGATGCAGAAACATGGTTGTTGGGCATGAGAAAGTATTTTCAATTGCATAATTATTCTTCTCATGCAAAAGGTAGAATTGCTATCTATCAACTCAAGGGAAAGGCATCCATGTGGTGGGATCAGCTTGTGCAGGTGCAACACATTAAAGATAAAAGTGTTATTTGGAGGGAATTCAAGAAGTATTTTGAGAAGAAATACTTGACTAAAATATACTATAACAAGAAAATGAAATAGTTCTTTGAACTCAAGATTGGGAGTATGACCATTGATGAATATGAAAGAAGGTTTTTAGAACTATTGAAGTATATCTCTTTCATCAAGGATGAGATAGTTAAGATTCATAGGTATTTGAGTGGATTGTCATCATTTATCAGTGACAAAATACAGTATGATGATCCATAGAAATTGGAGGAGACCATAAGGTGAGCTAAATGCCTTTATGAATAGCAGAAAGCAAGGCCAACTTTCCAAAAATCTTGGGAAGAAAAAAAGAAATTCAAGGTGGATCAAAGGAAGAAGGGATCTAAGCCACCATTCTTCAGAAATAATCCACAGGGACAACAAACTCCTAGAGAACCCAGAATGATTGAGATAGGGGGTCAAAGGCCAAGGCAACACCTATTCAATGTTGGGGTTGTAAAGGAGATCATATTTACAAAGATTGTCCTCACATAGGTGAAAAAGTAAGAATTTTTCACAATGTATAGCAAGTTGAAACAGTGGAGGACATCGGTAGAAATGTGCCAAGGATCTATGCATCCCAGGACAACAAGAAAGAAGAGTATCAGTCACATATGATTGAAGTGGAAGGTATGATCAACAATCAAACCATTTATATTTTAATTGATTCAGGAGCTAGTCATAGTTATATAGATCCTAAGATGGTGGAAAGTTTGCATTTGCCAAGAAGAAAGCATGGAAAATATTGGTTGGCACAGCTGGCTACAGGAGCCAAAAGAAAGGTTAATGAGATGGTTAAGTCGTGTCTTATGGACATGAATGGACTGAACACCAGGTCAGATTTGAACATTTTGCCTTTAGGTTCTTATGACTGTCTAATTGGGATGGATTGGTTGGACCAGCATCATGTTATCCTAGACCGTCATAAAAAGGCATTTACTTGCTTGGATGAGGAAGGGATTTTAAGGAAAGTGCAAGGGATTCCCAGGGCAGTAACCAACAGAGAAATTTCGGCATTGCAGCTGAAGATGTTATAGAAAAGGGTGTCAAATATTTGCAGCTCATGTGGAGGAGACACCTAAATATAAGGTGCCAAATTTGGAAGACCATGCAGTCTTGGAAAATTTTGAAGATGTGTTCAAGGAGGTACCGGGACTACCCCAAAGAGAGATATTGATTTCTCTATAAATTTAATGCCTGGAGCAGCTCCAGTGTCAAAGACTCCTTATAGAATGAGTACATCAGAGTTGAAGGAGTTGCAAATGCAGCTTGAAAAACTTTTGAAGAAGGCGTATATACGCCCAAGTGTGTCACCTTGGGGTGCCCCAGTATTGTTTGTAAAGAAAAAGGATGGAACATTAAGATTTTGCATTGATTTCAGACAGTTGAATAAAGTGACTGTTAAGAACAAGTATCCTCTGGCAAGGATTGATGATATTTTTGATCAATTGAAGGATGCAAAGATCTTTTCAAACATAGATCTTAGGTTAGGATACCATCAGGTAAGGATTAAAGATTAATATATCATCAAGACCGCCTTCAGGACAAGGTATGGTCATTATGAGTTCACAATGGTGCCATTTGGGTTGTCAAATGCACCAGTTGTTTTCATGTTCTTAATGAATGGTGTTTTTTGAGAATATTTAGACAAGTTTGTCATTGTCTTTTTGGATGACATTCTTGTATATTCTAAGTTAGAGGAAGAGCATGAACATCATTTGAGGATGGTGTTGCAAGTGTTAAGGGAGCATCCGTTGCATGCCAAATTGAGCAAGTGCTCATTTTATCAAAAGAAAATTCATTATTTGGGGAATATCATTTCAAAGGATGGGATAGTAGTGGATCCTGAGAAGATAGAAGCCATTAGAGAATGGTCAATGCCAAAGAATGTGACAGAGGTCAGATCATTCATGGGCCTTGCAAGATACTACAGGAGATTTATTGAAGGATTCTCAAAGATTGCACACCCAATCACTTCCTTACAAAAGAAGGGTGTGAAGTTTCAGTGGACATTGGATTGTGAAAGGAGTTTCCAACACTTGAAATAGTTATTAACAAGTGCTCCAATACTAAGGATTGCAGACCCAAATGAAGACTTCATTGTATGCACAAATGCATGCAAAGAGGGACTTGGTGGATTCCTTAGTCAAAATGGGTTTGTTATATGTTATGAGTCAAGGAAGTTAAAGGAGCATGAAAGACACTATGCCACTCATGATTTGGTGTTGGCAGCCATAGTGCATGCCTTAAGGAAATGGAGACACTACCTCATGGGAAAAAGGTTTGAGTTGAGAATAGACCATAATGGTCTGAAATATTTATTTGATCAGCCAACTCTAAATGCTAGGAAAACTAGATGGTTAGAATTTCTAAGTGAATATGACTTTGATATAAAGCATATCAAAGGGAAAGAGAAAAAAGTGGTTGATACACTCAACATAAGAGTGCATGAAATGCATGCTACAACCATTAGCATGTACCAATCAGATTTGAAATACAGAATTTTAGAGGCTGCCAAATTAGATTTGCAATACAAGGAATTAGTGGAAAAATTACAGCAAGGTATTTGGCAGCAGAAAATTGAGGAATACAAGCTAGAGAATGATGAAATTCTCATATACAAAGGTAGAATTTATGTACCAAATTCTCAGGAATTGAAAAATCTGATATTGAGAGAAATGCATAATTTACCTTATGCTAGACGCCCAGGATATCAGAAAACTATTGCAGCTGTCAAAAGCCAATATTATTGGCCAGACATGAATAAAGAGGTTGATGATTTTATTGCCAAATGTTTGGAATGTCAAAAGGTAAAGGATGAGCATAGACACCTAGCTGGTTTTCTATAGCCATTACCCATCCCTGAGTGGAAATGGGAAGTTGTAACAATGGATTTCATCACCATTTGCCCAGAACAAACAAGCAACATGATTCTATCATGGTAGTGGTGGATAAGCTTACTAAAGCTGCCCATTTTATTCCAGTTAAGATCACTCACAAGGCAGCCAACATCGCTGATGTTTATATCAAAGAAATTGCTAGATTACATGGCATACCTAAGACAATTGTGTCTAACAGAGATCCAAAATTTACCTCAAAATTTTGGAAGGGATTATTTAATGGATTTGGAACAAATTTGGATTTTAATATAGCTTATCATCCAGAATCAGATGGATAAACAAAGAGGGTGAATCAAGTGATTGAAGATATGTTGAGGATGTATGTGATGGATAAACCATCAAAATGGGAAGACTACCTACACTTGGTAGAGTTTGCTTATAACAATGGGTACCAAACATCTCTAAAGATGAGCCCATTTGACGCACTTTACGGAAGAAAGTGAAACACACCAGTAAGTTGGGGTAACCCAACAAACCAAGCAATGGTTGGGCTAGATTTGCTCAGGAAAATGGAGGAGAAAATGATAAAAATAAAACAAAACTTAAAGGCTGCTCAAGACAGGCAAAAAAGATATGTTGATAAGGGAAGAACTCATAGGGACTTTAAAGTGGGTGATCATGTATTTTTGAAAGTGAAGGCCAACAGAAGTTCCCTGAAGTTGGGAAATTGTTCAATGTTGGCAGCTCACTATTGTGGGCCATTTGAAATCCTAGAGAGGATTGGTCCAGTAGCTTATATGATTTCATTGCCTGCATCTATGTCTATTCATAATGTATTACATGTATCTTTGCTCAAGAAATATATACATGATGATAATCCTGTTATTGATTGGAATGTGATCCAGGTGGAGCAAGAAGGTGTTTTTCAAGTGCATCTGGTATGCATTATGGACCAGAAAATCAAACAACTCTGGAATCAATCCATATGGCTTGTAAAGGTCCAATGGACCTGGTACGGTCCTGAGGATGCTACTTGGGATCATGAGGATGCAATGCGGGCAGAATACCTGCATCTTTTTGAGGATTTGTTTTGAAAATTTGTTGTATATGGGTACATGATGCACTGAGGACAGTGCATAAATAAGGGGAGGGTATTGTAATATCCCTAGGCCGAACCAAATTGTAATGTAAATGAAAATGTACTTAAGTTGGTGATTTGTTTGATATCATTTTTGTATGCACATTTCATGGCATAGTGCGCATGTACTGCGCAGTAAAATAAGGAAGTGTGCACATTCCAGGATACCGTGTGCAACAACATAAGTACGCACAATTTTGAGGCCAAGTAGCCTATTGTGTATATGCTACGTTTTATAGGTTGGTGAGCCAGTTATTATAAGCTAGGATGCTTATGTTTTGATTAGGCCAGAGAGCCTAGATGTTAAAGGCCACTGTGCCTATTTTTGTATATGTCTCATAATTAATATAAAATACATTGTTGTGTGCAAACCAACCACGATAAAAGAGATGGGGGACTAAAATCCACTAGTTAGGGAAAGGGTAGGCCTAAAAGTTAAGGAAAAGGGCTAATCTAGAGAGCTTAAGCCAAAAAGAAATATTATATTATATTTTCTTAAATCATAAAGTATGGATAATTATTTTATCCTAAGTTCTAAAGTTGGGTACAAGTGGGCCAAAGTAGCTCCCAATACAACAAGTGTCAAGTTGGGGACATGCATACATATTGTTGGGACTTAGTTCATTTTCCCATCTTTTCCATCATTCAGTCATCTAGTCAATTATCCATGAGCATGCACACACCCATTGATCTATCCTTCATATCTTCATGACTATACTTGAACCTGTATCCATAGCCATTTTGTGTTGGTGTATCTAGTTATATTGGGAGATGGACTGAAGAAGCGGGTTGTCATGCCCATGGGATATTGAAGAGGCGGGTTGTCAAGCCCATGAGAAATTCTCTGGGTGAGAGAATTGCTGGGAATTGATTTCTTGAAGGTGTTAAACTATAGCTATAGTGCTCTAAGACTTCCTGTTTGGCATGTTGCTGAAGCCTGGAAAGGAAGTGGGACAGTCGAAGGACTGTTGAGCAGAGAAGGGACACACTTTCTGGGTGGGACAGGCATGCGGGTAATAAAGGACTGTAGGTTGTTAGTTTGAGTTGGCACCTGAGATGGAGTCTTTCATGTTGTTTATGAACCTTTATCCTAGTTAGGAATCCCTTTACCCGGGTGGAGTTTAGTCCCAGCTCGGGGGTGACTCATTGTTGAGAGTGATGAATAGTGTAGTCTAAGGTTGGGAGGTTCGTGGAAGGTCTACACACAATTGGTGACATTCCTACCAAGATAAGTGCCAATTGTGTGATAAATTTACATGTTGCATTGTTATTTGCGTGCTTCTTTTTATGGGTTATCATATGTGCGGTTATAACTGTGTTTATTTTTATGGGTATTTTATGTATATGCTACATGTATATGTTTACGGTTATTCCAGTGTGAATCCATTTATTTACAGATGTATTTGTATGTTTACGTTTTTATATATAATGCTTCTGCAAGAGTTTTGGTGTGTATATATTTTAATTGCATGTAGTTCAAAAAATTTATGTGGCATAGCTCAATTGGATGTTGGGTATGTTACAGTATGTTCTGTAGAGACAATGTAAGAGTTATCTGGTGTAGCGTGGCCTAGCATGGATGGTCGAGGATGTTACAATTTTGAAGAAGTTTCCAAAGGATTTTGTATCAATTCAGCATGGATTTATAACAGGTATGCACAATTGATGTTTTTCAATGGTTTTGAGTTAGATTCAGTTCGATTTGATGATTATGAGGATCTAATGTGTGATATGTGTGTCACAGGGAGAATTCGCAATGCAATTTTCAATCTGTTAGCTCGTTTGGCACTTCATCCAGCACCCAATCTGGTACTTCATCCAGCACGTGATCCAACACTTGGAGCGTAGGTGAGTTGGTGGTTGACATATTGGAAGCATGTGTTGGGCGAATCAATGACCTAGGTTTTGTGCCCCCTCGTGGTCACCAGCTACTGAGCTCTTGACATCTCAGATTAAGCAGTTATGTTGATCGTTGAGTGGCTCATTCAGTTTCTAGAAGCCAAAGGTTGTTGTTGGTCACTATAATTGCTTAATTAATTTCAAACAACCAAGTGAAACATAAATTATCAACCCAGGGAAGTCTTTTGTTTCAAAGATAGCTGCGCATTATATATGCTCAATTCCAAAAGCACTTAGTGTTGTAGTAAAGAA
>ML812276.1:38340-59446 GCA_009831015.1 Picea engelmannii
TAGCTGTCAGGACTCGTGTTTCAGCATCATGGCAGCCTCCTCTGTGTCTCAGCATCTGTTCTGGACTGAGTGCCAGCTCCGTGTTTCAGCATCTGCATGAACCGTGTAACTGCTTCGTGTTTCGGCATATGCATCCTCGGACTATGTAGCAACTCCGTGTTTCGGCATATGCGTCCTTGGGCTGTGTAGCAGCTTCCGTGTTTTAGCATCAGCTCAACAGCGGCTTGGGCAGTTTTGTGTTTCAGCATCGGTCTGAAATACTATTCTGCAAATATGGACACTTCTGCACTTCTAATCAATGGTTAGGTTCAAAAGTAATGTAAAGTATTATGCAGAACGGATTAAGCATAAAATAATGAGAAAGGACGTTGTATACCTTGGAATGATCAGGTGAAATGATAGTATAAGTCAAAATGCAGGTGATGAAGGGTAAAATAATAGCAAAAAGTATGGGCAAAAAGGGTACAATATGTGGTCCTAACAGTTGTTAGAACACATTTAATGGAAATTACCATTTTTAGAGGAGATTGACTCTTCCAATGGTCGACCTCTTGAACTATAATCATCATAAATACCACGAGTAGTGGCCATAACAAGAACAAGAATTTTAGAATTCATTTCGTTGTATAATTCATACATTTTTGCAAACTTGTGTGAAACTGCATTTTTTAATTTAATGACAGAACTGTGTTGATTGAGCTCGTGATTTGTTGTTGAGGAGTAGCCATGACCTACTGGGGGGGCACCAATGGTCTGGGTGAATACTTTGATAGATAGATTGTGCATTTCAGTGGTGTAGTTATCATTTACTTAATTTCTCTATTATATGTATTTTATCATTTTAAATGTTGTAGGATATATTAATATATAACTATTTAATATATATATAACTAAGTTAAATTGATTTCTGCAGGTTGAAACAGAGTAGTCTTTAAAACAGAGTATTAGTTTAAGATAGAGTTTCTTTTGCAGCTTCGATGGATAAATAATTACAAGTTTTATTAGTTGATTTAATTATCAGTTTAGCTATGCTTTCATAGATCTATTTTTCTTATCAATCTTGTTTTAGTGTGCTAGAATAGAAGTAGGTTTTGGATTATGTTTTTACAAGCATTCTAGTTTGAAATCTGAGTTTTTAATGATAGAATTAAGCCCAGTTTAACTTATGAAATCTCGGTTTTATATTTGAGTTATGACATTAATTAGAAGTTTGAATTTGAATTAATATTTTAGTTATGAGTTTATAATATTGCAAATTTATTTGATTTAGCATAAGAGTGTGTTTAAATTAGTATAAGAGTGTTTTTCTTATCATCGATGATTGAGGCATGAAATTGAGAGATCACATGGATTTTCAGGATAGTTAATGTTTCTTCTATGATGGCTAAGATTTCGTTAGATTGTTTGATTCATACTTTTCATTTCTCTATAGAAGTAACTATTGAATTCATTCCTCTTGATCTATCACTAATCATTAGATGCCATCGTGATGTTATTAGGCACCGAAGACATAATCATCATCTTTGAAGTTTCTTGTTATTGTAGATTAAGAATAGTTTTTGATTAATTTATGAATACTGTCATGATGCTTTTGATTAAGTAGGTTAATATTTCCCTTTGTAGATTAGAATTGATTATGAGTTTTATCTTAAGAATAGAGCTTACTTGCTAAATAATTTTGAAAAGTTTACTTGTTGAATAGTTTTCATGAGTTTACTTGCTGCATAAGTTTTGATAGGTTAGTCGTTTGAATGCTTATTTTCTTAAAGATAAAAGATCAAAGTAATTTAATTGTTGTTTCTCATTAGATTGAATAGGTTAACTTGTTCAAAGTAGGGTTTGATTTTCTTCTTTAGGAATAATCCATCGATCCATTGGTTAAAGATGCTTAGGATAAATAGTTCAAGTTATTTAATAGGATTTGCTAATTGATAGTCTTTGATTAAGTAGAATAATCCTTAGATAGACCATCTCCTTAGTTAGATCATAATTCCTCTAGATTTTCTTCCTTGACACATACAATGCTATAACTCTAAGTTTACTTACCCCGGGTTGACAATTTAATTGAGGGATTTAGTGCATATAGAACACCCATCATTTTTGGCGTCATTGCCGAGGAGTTGTCTTAAGGTAGGAAATAGTTAGGATATAGATCATTTATAAACATTAGTATTAGTTTGGTGGTGGGGGAAATTTAAGATGAGAGGTAAGAACCTGCACATCTGTTATAGCAGGTTCCCCCAAACCCAATGGTAGTTTTTTCTTTTTATTTGCTTTCATGAACAAACCTAGGGACCCAAAGGGCAGATACATTAAAACTAAACCAATGTTTTTTACCAAGGTTCCTTCTAACCTTTTTCGAGGAAGGAACACTCCACTCATAAACGCCATAGATCGAAATCGAAAAGTAGGGGTTAACTCAACCCAAATATCTAAATCATTCTTTGAAGAGACCAAAATAGGGAGCACTATAGAACATAAAATTGAAGCATCAGTAATAGTGGAACAGGAGGCAAGACCACTCGAGCCTTCCATAGAACCAACCAACACAACCTTTGTTTTTTCACCACCATCAGGAGACCCTTACTTCGTAGACATCATAGACCCCGAACAAGTGAATAATTTGTTTGGTAGTTCAACCAATATAATTATTTCCCAAGTTGAAACAAAAAATTTGGCACCAATAGTCTCAATCGGCTCGAGTAGAGTCCCAAACATCTAAGCACTAGGAAGACCTTCCCATCAAAGGGATACCTTTCTTAGAAAATAACCTTGGGATACTTTGTTCTCTTCAAGGATAAAACCATTTAGGTACTCTCTTTTTGGAAACCAAACCAATATGGATGATCAGGAGGATCAAAACAATGTAAGACACGAGGAGGGAGAAGAAGTTGGAAACCAAACTGAAACCACCTTCGAGTTTCCAATTTTGGACACCACACAGAATGTCAATATGAAAAAAATTCCACTCTCGACACTGTGCACCTTTTACAGTAAAAATAGTGAAGACCCGAATACCTTCCTATTTGAGTTCGACATCTTGTGTAGGAGCTACAATTACTTACAAGATGCTCAGAAACTAAAACTTTTTCCTGCCACCCTCAAGGACTATGCACTGAGATGGTTCATGGGGTTGGGAGAGTCCAATATTAGGTCTTGGGAGGCCATGAAAGATATATTTCTTAAGAAGTAACAAGACTACTACAAGTCCAAGGATTCTCGTAATGATATTTTCAAAATCCAACAGTTAGAGGATGAGAATCTCGAGGATTATATTGAACGGTTTTCTTATATCTCACAGAAATCAAAATACCATGACCTTCCAGATGATGTAGTCATGGCTCTTTTACTTAAAGTAATTTTGGAGGAATACCTAGAGATACTTAACTTGATGGAATCAGGAGACATCTCCCATAAACTATTTTCCAAAATCTATGAAATGTGTAAGAATTACTCGAGGAGTAGAGCTAAAATAGGGAATAATGTTCGAGATCCTTACAGTAGAAACTTAAATCCAGTTATTTCAGGTGGTATCACAAGGGTAGAGATAGGGAACCTCTTAGAGAACTTCAAAATGGATATCTTAAGCACAATAGGTTCCCAATTGGACACCCTAAATATTAAAAAGAAAGAGGAGAAGGAAAATGCAGCAATGAGCATATTTTTCTCAAGATGCAAGAGGAATCATTCCTCAATGGAATGCCCATTAAATAATATTTAAGTCTGTGGATTCCACACTGAGGACCACTCAACTAAAAGGTGCCCATCATTGCCCAGTTTGTTATCCATCTATAGAAGTGGGGATCCTAGGGAGTCCTATTATGCACCCAGGAGGCCATGGTAGCCTAGGAATCAACCTACATACCTAGATCTATAGCCTCAAGTTCCACCCTATTATCAACAACCACAACAGTGGAACTCACCAAGTTGGAAAAACTGGTCTACACAGTATCACCATCCTTGGCTTCAAGGATGGAGATGAGGACATATCCAAGGAAACCCTCAAGCTCCACCTGTCCCTATGCCCAATCATCCTTACCCTTGGTTTCTACTGAACACCCCGCATCTTCTGTCAGGTTTTGTTCCACCACCTTTATCTTATATTCCACAACAACGACAACAATACCAGAATGCAAGCTCCCCAAGACCGACATTATTACCGACACAACCAATTCCCAATCCCAATAACAAACCCACTCAACCTCTTCACAATGTTGAGATGCAATCCTTCCCAACATATGTTATTTCTCTTGTTCCATTGCAGGAGATTCAACTAAGGTCGGGAAAAGTTTTGGACAGGCAGAGGCCTTCAGTAGTCATCCAGGATGAAGAAGAAGAGGAAACCCCCAAACAACCCACGGATGACACTAGGTGGGAATATATTATCATTCCCAAGGACCAAGAACCCAAGCTTCCCCAAAATGAACCTTCACAAATTATGAAGTTTCCTCCTTATTCGGAAAGATTAGTGATCGAGAAACCTACCACCCGACCAGAATTTGACATCTTGAATGAATTGAAGAATATCTGTGTCAAAATTCCCTTGCTACAATCCAATAAGGACATTCCAATATACAGTAAGGTGATCAAATAATTGTGTATTAAGAATCTAGGAAGGAATCAGAAGGATCCTCCAACAATACATTTGATAGGAGAACTTTCTAAGTACATATCAGAGTAGCCTAAGGTCGCAAAATATGGGAACCCAAAGAACCCTGTAGTGACCATAACCATTAATGAGGTTTCCATCGGGAACACTCTCATAGACCTAGGGGAAGCCATCAATGTTATTATTGTTACTACCTTGGAGGAATTACAGCTAAAGCCTCTTCTTAGACCTACCCCAACTATTTTGGAATTAGAAGATAAGACAAAGGTTATACGTGAAGGAATTTTGGATGATATAATAGTTACTTTAGCCTCATGGGAGTACCCAATAGACTTTCTTGTCATCCACTCAAAGGATCCTACCAAAGGGCATCTCGTTATTTTGGGAAGATCTTGGTTAGCCACAACCAATGCATTTATTGGTTGTAGAGAGGGAGAAATTACCATCTCAAATGGACTCTCTATACAGAATCTCACCATATATCCACCAGCTCAACCTATCATGGAGAATCTATGGTGTCTTGAATGTCCATACGAGAATGAGTACTGGGAAGAGCCCGTGTTTCCAAGTGATCATTCATGGGCACTTCAGGAGCACACAACGGAAAATGTGCTAAACCAATTTATTTTTGTTATCATGTGTGTTGAATTTTCACAATATTTTCCCCAATTTGAGTACATGTTTGGGGAAGAATTTCAAGAATAGTTGGACCCATCGATTTTGTCTTAGACATATTTTATCTTCGAGATAGATGAGTCTGCCACATCTTATACCATGCCCTATGAGATTAGTCCAGGGAAATTTCTACATATAAATTCTGGGCTAGATGCAAACCAACAAAAGCAGATAGTAAATGTCCTTAAAGAATAATCAGGGGCATTCACCTAGGAATACACTGACATGAAGGGTATACACCCTGACACATGCATTCATCACATATATACCCAAGGGGAAGTAGCACCTGTTAGACAACCCCAGAGAAGGATGAAGCCAACACTCAAGGATATAGTAAAAGAGGAGATCCAAAAGTTATTAAATGTGGGATTTATTTATCCCATCTCCGACAATAAATGGGTATCCCTGCTTGTAGTGGTTCCAAAGAAAGCAACCAAGAAATGGAGAATTTGTGTCGATTTCCGGGAGCTTAACAAGGCCACTATGAAGGATTGTTTTCCTCTTCCTTTCAATGACCAAGTCTTGGATACCCTGTCAAGAAAGAAATATTTCTCCTTTTTAGATGGATACAGCGGGTACAATCAAATTCTCATAGCACTCGAGGATCAGGACAAGACTACCTTCACTTGTCCTTGGGACACCTATGCCTATAGGTTCTTACCATTTGAATTGTGTAATGCTCCTGCCACATTTCAACGAGAAGTACTAGGGATATTTGTTGATCTTATTCATGATTGTGTGGAGGTATACATGGATGACTTCACAGTATATGGAAATACTTACCAGGAATCCTCAGATAACTTAGAAAAAGTCCTTATCAGATGCCAAGAAACGAACATGTCCTTAAGTCATGAAAAATGTAAAATGGTGTTGACTAAAGGAGTGGTTCTAGGAAATCACGTTTCATCTGAAGGGATTAATGCGGATCCTGCTAAGATTGAGGTCATTATCAGACTTCCACCCCCCAAGACTCAAAAATAGGTGAGAATCTTTCTTGGACATGCTAGATATTACCGATGATTTATTGAAAATTTCACAAAGATTGTTGCACCCATGTTTGGATTGTTAATAAAAGATGTTGATTTTATTTGGACTGAGCAGTGTCAAGCCGCCTTTGAAACTATGAAATCTAAGTTTTATGTGGAACCAGTTATTAGGGGGGCGGATTGGGCTCTCCCATTTCACATATCCATTTATGCCTTCGACACTGCAATAAAAGGATTATTAGGGCAGAAAAAATACCAACAGTCATATGCCATTTATTTTGTGAGAAAGATCTGGTCCCATGTCGAGTTAAACTATATAGTTACCGGAAAGGAATTATTTGTAGTAGTTCATGTTATCAATAATTTTCTCCACTACATGACAGGTTACGAAGTATTTGTACATACAAATCACTCTGCCATTAGATTTCTCATGAATAAACCCATAACTAATGGTCGAGTGACTAGGTGGCTCCTGCTATTGCAAGAGTTCAATATCATCATTCTTGATCGACCTGGAAAGGAGAATTTGGTAGTTGATTTTCTTTCACGCATAAAAAATGAGGATGATGATATTCTCGTTGATGATAGTTTCCCAGACGAGCACCTTTTTTCCCTTTCTATAAATACCCCATGGTTTGCAGATATGGAAAACTATTTGGCTACTAGGAAGTTACCATCTCATTTGTCACCTCATGAAAAACATAGAATTATTACACAAAGTTCCAACTACTCCTAGGTTGGCCATGACCTTTTTCATACTAGTCCAGACTTGATTATTCATAGATGTGTCCGAGAATATGAGATACCCAAAATCCTATGAAGTTGTCATGATGGACCATGTGGTGGCCATTTTTCCGAAAAACGTACAACATATAAGGTGTTACATTCATGTTACTATTGGCCTAACATTTTTAAGGATGATGCCAAGTATGTGAGCAGTTGTGATAGTTGTCAAAGGATAGGAAGACCCACGTCAGCCGACAAAATTCCCTTGTGTGCCCAAGTTATGATAGAACCTTTCGAGAAATGGTCCCTTGACTTTGTAGGACCAATTTCACCCATGTCTCATAAGAAAAAATATATTTTGGTTTGTATAGATTATGTCACCAAGTGGGTAGAAGAAAAAGCCCTGTTTAGGGCTACCGAAAAATCTGTTGTCGAATTCATTTATGAAGACATATTTACCCGCTTTGGTGTTCCTCGTGAAATTGTTACAGACCAAGGCACTCAATTCACTTCCAAGCTAATGAGAGAACTAACAGAGAAATATGGGATCAAACACTGCAAGTATTCTCCATATCACCCACAAGCTAATGGTCAAGTAAAGTCCACAAACAAAGTTCTGGAAGCTATCTTAACCAAGATTGTTCAATTGCATCATCTAGATTGGGTTGATAGGCTTCCAGAGGCTTTGTGGGCATATTAGAACACCTGGAGAAACACCACTGGGCATACCCCTTATGATCTAGTGTATGGGAAAAAAGTACTTCTAACAATAGAATTATGAGTATGGACCTTCCGTATTGCCACAGAATTGGGATTAAACTTAGATGAGGATCAGAAACAACGAGCCCTACAATTAAATGAGTTGGATGAGATCATGCAAGATGTTATCCAACGAAAAATATTAGTCCAAAACCAGAGAAGCAAGTGGCATGAAAAATTTATTAAGAAGAAACACTTCCAACCTGGTGATTGGGCTTTGTTGTTTGACTCCCGATTCAAAACCTTCAAAGGAAAACTTACCACTCGGTGGTTGGGTCCTTACGAGGTAGTCACTGTGTATGACAATGGGGTTGTGAAAATCAAAACAATTGACGATGGACAAGTCTCCTTTGTAGTAAATGGACACCGACTCAAACTTTATCACAGACCCATTTCCAAAGAAGATTTTCTATAGGTCATGTCAACTAACAAGGCATTGGCCTTAGTAGATGGGTAAGTCCCCCCTTGTTCTTGAATATTTTTCGGAATTTTCGACTGTACATATGTAAATAATTTTGAAGTATGTTGATAGACAATTCTAGATATTTCTGTAGGTATTTATTTCACCAGGAGTAGACAGTTTCAAGAAGATATAAAGGAAGTATTTTCCTTCAAAAATATTGCTATATTTAAACCTTGATGTCTGTTAAGCATCAATTGAATAATGACTTATGGTAATTAGCCACATTTTTGCAAATATTTCCATCTTCTTTTTATCAAGGCATATTTAATAGCAGTTTCTCTTAAACCTTCACCACTAGAGGATGTAAGGAAGTGATACCATAACCATCAAACTTAGAGTTCACTCATACAGTTTCCCCAAGAACCCTGAGTAAGTGAGTAAAGTATCTTTATTAAAGAGTAACAAGGAACTCTGATTAGTGGTTAGCCATGGAAACATCACAATAAATTAAAAAAGAAGAAAGTGAGTTGAGCCTAAAGATACCTTTTTGTTCTTTCCCAATGGTACCATCCACTACACACTAAAAATGCTTGATTATATCATATATTTAGATAGGCTACGTCTGCTTAAGTACCCCTTACATCAAGACAATCTATAAGGAATACATAAAGGAAATTCATCCTCTAACATAAATACCATCCCAATCTAAAAAAAGAAATTTTTTTTTTTTTCAGAGTTGTCCCCCCATCTTCTTGCACAAAGCAATATTATATTAAAATCTTCAAATATGGAGGGCCAGTCTTTGAGGGTGTAAGAGACTAACCCACCGTGATACTGAACAGGTCTACTGGCAGTGGGTACTGACCTATGGTATGACTAGGTAAACTCGTCGGAGTACTGAACAAGCTTGTTGGCAGTGGGGCATTCTACCTAGTGAGGATGATAATCTGACAAAACAATAATAATAATGAATTCCTAAATCTTAAAATTGTCCTAATGTACGAAATTATTTGTAGACAAAGATGACAAGAAGTATGTATGGTTAAGCTAAGGTTAATGAACTCCATAAATCTTCCATTGGGAACTAACTTTGAAACTATCTTAAAACTCTCTCACCTACCTCTTCTTAACTATATGTAGGATTTTATATCCTATAGGTGAGGTCATATTCTAACCGTATCGTCAGAACGATATGTGAAATTTATCTCTACACTTAACACACTGTAAATCTTCAGCTATTGGGAGAATTGACTGCTTTCCTATATTTTTTATTGTGAGGTGTCACAATACTTAGGAGTGGGGGAGGGGTTTCATGAGATGAAAAATGACAACACTGCCTATCTATAATCCATGGGAAGAAGAATTAGAATCTTTGTAAAACTTTATGTATATTGTTTTCATGATATGGGACATTATATCAACAGTTATTTTTTATTTAAATGCTAAACTCATTGTGTGTTATAAAATTGTTGTATATTTCTTCGACAGACCACTTAACTGGTTTTTCTTTACAGACTATTCATTACAGACTTGTGATTACATGCCTTGAGATAGAGGAACAAATTGTTATAATGTGCGAGCACAATGACAAAGCAAGTAACAATGGAACACTCTTATCTTGTCTCTGCTCCTATTCACTATGACTGTCAAAAGTGTTTAAGACTAAGTGCTATGGATAAAACATCCATTACAGGATGAACAAATTCCATTTTGCACAGGATTAAAATATGGAGTGTTGTATGGAGTTCTATTTGGAAGACCATATGGGGTGCCATGTGGACGAATGGATAGCACGCCATATGAAGGATCGGATGAGGTGCACACACACAGTAAATGACCATGATTTCAGGTAACCAAGAATCATTTGAATTAATTTGACTGTTCAGTTGTATGATGAGATAGATTAAATGGAATTTGATAGTTAAATGATACAATCTCTAAATACTTTTTTATGATCAAATGTCCAAGTCAAAGACTTGGACATTGATCTAATTCTCTCATCATTACAATTTCCTCCAAAGGACACTCTTCGAATTCAAAATCTGTGTAGTCATACTCACACATGGAAAATCATGTGTGATGAATTGATCAACGAATTCAACAGTTTCCACCTTGAGTGCATTCAAAATCGGAGGGTTAGCTCCAAATTGTCATTTCATTCATGCATGATCGTTGTATTGTGCTCATCCTCTGCCCAATTGCGCTCGTCCTCTGCCCAAATTCACTCCTATGACCAACTTCTCTCCTTTGCTCATCCTCTGCATCGTAACCATGCCCAAATGATATGATCCTTCCTCCTATGCTGACCTCTTCGTTATCCTCGAATTTGCACAATGTAGGGAGGTCTTCCTTCACGCAGGGTGGGGACCATTATTGGCCTGTCTGTAGGGCCACAATGATGGCATTTCTTTGCAATTCACCCTTGGATTCGATGGAAGGATGGCATGCGTGGCTTCTCTGGCCTTATTGGTCTTTGAGGAGTCAATTTCCTCATCCATGAAGCTTCCAAGGGTTGGAGATTGTTGGTTTAAGCACCCCTAATTTCCACGACCAAGCTACAACAAAGTTTTTAAGCCTGAGTTTCAGAATGTTTCTGGAGCTAAGGGTTACTCCAAAGAATGGATTAAATATGAGTTGATTAAACCCTTGATTTTCATCACCAGAATTATAACTTGTGAAGGTAGATACTATGTTTTTAAAGCTTTCCATTTTCGACTGTTAGCTCATTTCCAATTTAACAAGACATTGAATTTTCCTTTTTACTTCTTGAAAAGTCCTGAGAAGATGTCTTCCCAAGTACAAAAGAATGTGGCCAATCCTCATAATAGCCTATTCCACCATGGCCTCATAAAATTTCTTGTCATAGCCGAGTTGGAAAAACATGGGAAGACATGGGATGAATTCATCTATCAATTTTCAAACCCCCATCTCAAAATCATGACCAGCAAGAAAACACTTGATCTATGGATTGTTACTCCATCCAAACCCCATTCTCCAAATACTCCAAACCCTCCTACTCAAGATATCCCTCTACCAGAACAAAATACCAAGAAACTTGTTGATACCCCTATAGCCTCATTGGGCAAGAAGACTAAAAATCTTATTGATAATTCTCTAATGGCCTCAACATATATTGATCCTGCACCCAATAAGTTACAAGAAGAAATTCAACAAGATTTCCTTGTAGTCCCTACAAATAGGAGATGATCCATTCGGTTCAAAGGAGGATCTTTTAGAAAAATTACCCAAAATGAAAGTGGGAAGCCTTATGTAAAACACCCAAGCACTTCATATCCTATCCAAGTATCTTTCGATCTCGAAATCCCCCATAAAAGACTTAGGGAAGTTTCTACAAAAGAGTTGGAGCCTGATAGAAAAGTAAAATATGAACCCATTCCCCCTCATAAACCCTATGTTACTCCTACCTCATAGATACCTACACCAGATCCCAAAGCTGATGGACTATGTACCTCCTTTAAGGGATCCAAGCCCTCCCCTTAGATATTTGATCATACTCCAGTTATTGAAAAATTACAACAAGAAAATGTTCAATTGTTGCAATAGTTGGAAGAGAGGAAGACCATGGATAGGCATCTCCACCACAACAATGTAGTATAACAAGCAAAGGTGAATTCCCTGCAATGATTGGTTGATCAATGAACAATGACAATCGTAGCCTCCATGCACAATTGAAACACCGCAAGAGGGCCAAGACAAACTCTTCAGGGAAAAAAGCTTCTAAAGGTAATCCATCCCCTTCTCAGCAAGTCTAGTCATATTGGGTAATTCATTTTTGTTTGCAGTGGGACCTGAAAATCCTTAGGTGTGGGAGTAATGTTGGGCTCATGTTTTGATTGTTTTATGGTGATGATTGAATTCTTTTTGCACCGGTATTATATATGTTATTAACCATTTTGAAGAAGTTTCCAAATTATTTTGTATCAATTCATCATGGATTTATAACAAGTATGCAGGGATGATTTTAGGGGCTAAATTTCGCTCATGGGCTAATTTTCCATGGTTTTTCCAAAAATGAGATTTGCTATTTTAAAAATGATTCGCCCAAATTCTATAGGATAAAATTATTTTACCTTAAAAATCGCCATTTTTTTTTATAAAAACTATATAAAATACTTAGAAATTTGAATATTTTTAAAAAAATATCACCAAACATTTATAGTTGACATATGAAGCATTAGTAATATTCGCAAGGTTTCTACATTTTAAAATAAATTTCCATCCTTAAAATCATCCTTGCAAGTATGTGCAATTGATGTTTTGCAATGGTTTTGAGTTAGATTCAGTTCGATTTAATGATTATGAGGCTCTAATGCGTGATCTGTGTGTCACAGGGAGAATTCACAATGCAATTTTCCATTTGGTAGCTCGTTCGACACTTCATCTAACACTCAATACGGTACTTCATCTGGCATGCGATCCAGCACTTAGAGCGTAGGAGAGTTGCCGGTTGGCGTATTGGTGGCATGTGCTGGGAGAATCATCAACCTGGATTTTGTGCCCCCTCGTGGCCTCCAACTACTGAGCTCTTGAAATCTCAGATTAAGCAGTTATGTTGATTGTTGAGTGGCTCGTTCATTTTCTAGAAGCCAAAGGCTATTAGAACACATTGAATGGAAATTACTATTTTTAGAGGAGGTCGACCATTTTAGTGGTCAACCTCTCGAACTGTAATCATTATAAATACCACCAGTAGTGGCCAGACCAAGAACAAGAATTTTAGAATGCATTTTGTTGTATAATTCAAACATTTATACAAACTTGTGTGAGACTGCGTTTTTTTAATTTAATGATAGAACTGTGTTGATTGAGCTCGCGATTTGATGTTGAGGATTAGCCACTACCTACTGGGGGGCCACCAGTGGTCTGGGTGAATACTTAGATAAATACATTGTGTATTTCAGTGGTGTAGTTATCATTTATTTCATTTCTCGGTTATATGTATTTTGTAATTTTAAATGTTCTAATTGTTGTTCATCATTTAATTGTCCAATTCTTCTTTTGCAGGTTGCTTGTAGGAGATAGTTATCTATTATGTTATGTCTTTTATTTCTTAGTGACTGGTTTGCAATGTACTAACTTAGTTGGTGTGTTAAAAGTTAAATTGATTTCTGTAGGTTGAAACAAAGTAGTCTTTAAAAGAGAGTATTAGTTTAAGATAGAGTTTCTTTTGCAGCTTCGATGGATAAATAATTACAAGTTTTATTAGTTGATTTAATTATCAGTTTAGTTATGCTTTCGTAGATATATGTTTCTTATCAATCTTGTTTTAGTGTGCTAGAATAGAAGAAGGTTTTGGATTACGTTTTTACAAGCATTCTAGTTTGAAATATGTGTTTTTAATGATAGAATTAAGCCCAGTTTAACTTATGAAATCTTGGTTTTATATTTGAGTTATGATTTTAATTAGAAGCTTGAATTTGAATTAAGCTTTTAGTTATGAGTTTATAATCTTGCAAATTTATTTTAGTTAGCATAAGAGTGTGTTTAAATTAGTATAAGAGTGTTTTTCTTATCATCGATGATTGAGGCATGAAATTGAGAGATCACATGGATTTTCAGGATAGCTAATGTTTCTTCTATGATGGCTAAGCTTTTGTTAGATTGCTTGATTCATACTTTTCATTTCTCCATAGAAATCAATATTGATCTCATTCCTCTTGAGCTATCACTAATCATTAGATGCCATCATGATGTTATTAGGCACCAAAGACATAATCATCATCTTTGAAGTTTCTTGTTATTGCAGATTAAGAATAGTTTTTGATTAATTTATGAATATTGTCATGATGTTTTTGATTAAGTAGGTTAAGATTTCCTTTTGTAGATTAGAAATGATTATGATTTTTATCTTAAGAATAGATTTTACTTTCTGAATAGTTTTGATAAGTTTACTTGCTGAATAGTTTTGATGAGTTTACTTGTTGCATAAGTTTTGATAGGTTAGTCGTTTGAATGCTTATTTGCTTAAAGATAAAAGATCAAAGTAATTTACTTGATGTTTCTCATTATATTGAATAGCTTAACTTGTTCAAAGTAGGGTTTGATTTGCTTCTTTAGGAATAATCCATCGATCCATTGTTTAAAGATTCTTAGGATAAATAGTTCAAGTTCTTTAATAGGATTTGTTAATTGATAGTCTTTGCTTAAGTAGAATAATCCTTAGATAGACCATCTCCTTATTTAGAGCATACTTCCTCTAGCTTTTATTCCTTGG
Source organism: Picea engelmannii (assembly GCA_009831015.1). NCBI lineage: Eukaryota > Viridiplantae > Streptophyta > Pinopsida > Pinales > Pinaceae > Picea > Picea engelmannii. The sequence goes on from ML812276.1 coordinate 52,734, forward strand.
CACATACAGTGCTACAAATCTAAGTTTACTTACCCCGGGTTGAAAATTTAATTGATGGATTTAGTGCATATAGAACATCCATCACCCACGTACACCTCAAAAACTAGTCTTTTTTTTTAGTAATTCTACAACTCTGAAACTTTCGTCATCAACCCTTATTTGCTACCTCAGACTTGCGTAACTTCAGATGTATCAATGAGTACCTGGAATAAACCTTTCAAAAAATAATAGATATTCAATATTCTCAATAGGTGTTAATAGGAGACCCTTGCTCTCTTATTTATACTCTCCACGTAGCTTCCTCAAGGGGTTACATTTTAGATAACTTTACTGAACTTCCTTCTTTTAGGGATAACCCACTTCTAACCACTTTCTCCACTTACAACCACTTTATCCAAAAATAGTAAACTCACCACTTCTAGTTGCAACTAATTTATTTTTAATTATTTTCTTTTTGCAACAACTTAACTCATGATTAACTCCTAGTTACAACCACTTTGACTAGTAAACTTATTCTAGGAGCTCCTAGAACAAATTGACTTCTTTGACCTTCTAGAGACTTCTAGATAACTCAAGAGGGTTCTCCAACTTCATATGGCCATAACTCTCAAACCGTGAAGAGTTATGTGACATTCCACATATCACCAGAAATGGCATGACTTGTATTATACATCTAGAATAGTCTTTCCTGCAAATACATTGATATTCATAAATTTATACCTAAAACAAACTTAATTCTCTTAACCACGTTGTTGGGGCTACTAGAATTTTCTACCAGAATTTATTCAACAATTGACATCAATGGCAACCAACTGAATTAATCAACACCTTTGACAATAATTAGTGATCAAGGAACCCACTTCATCAATAATACAATTGAAGTATTATTTAAGAAGTTTAGGATCAACCGTAGAAAGACAATTTCATATCATCCACAAGCTAATGGATTCATCAATTCATTTAACAAGATGTACACAAGGGCTTAATGAAAATATGTGGACTTGACGAAGACAATTGGGATGATAAAGTTCCAGCAATATTGTGGGCATATAGAACAATGTACAAAAGATCAACTAGCTAGATGCCCTTCAAATTAGTCTATGTTCAAAAAGCAATAATCCCATTACACTTCTATGCTAACGCAGGTCGAATAGCCTCCATCATGGAATTTGACCATGTGCTTAACAAAATACAATGCTTCTGTCAATTAAACCAATTAGAAGAAGAAATGATGTTCGCACAACAACATTAGGAAATTCAAAAGAATTGGAAAAAATCTTGGCACGATCGATATCTTAAAAAGAAGGATATCAACGATGGAGACTTGGTAATTTTATACAACAATCGAGTAAAAGGAAAACTAAGGAAGATAGAAACTGTAGGGTTGGGTCTATATGTGGTTGAGGACATATAACCATTAGGAGAAGTATAGTTAAAAATATTGCAAGGACACTGGTTCAATAAATTAGTCAATGGGGCCCGCTTGAAAAAATATCATACATAGCAGTCTAAAGTCTTTCCGGTGAAAACCTCTTTGAGGGCACTGGTAGGAATCAACTAGGTCGAAAACCCCTTGGGGCATCCTAAGTTGAAATTGAGAATAAAATAACAAATAAAGGAAAAAATCAAATAAAAATAAAATCTAAGTAATAAAATAAGTTGGATTAAGAAAAAACCAAAATTAAGAAAGTAATCAATAAATCGGTTACCATAATTAGGTACAGAAAGTTGATCAACAACTATAAGTTATGTGACCCACCCACACTATCAACACATTCATTCATTCTAAAATATTCGAAGATGAGAAAAGAACAGAGTCCTTGGTCACCAGTCAAAGAGGAAACGCGAAAATCAAGAGCAAGTTCAGTACCCAGACAAGATTTGTTCCATTACTTAAACAAGTGTACCAGTCGATCAATTGAAAGAGAAGAGAATCATCTAGTTGAACAAAAAAATCATCAATCCAATAAGTGTGAATTTCGAAGATAAAGCGAGTGGGGAAAATATCAAGCAAGCAAGCATGCAAAGAACACTTCAAGAAAACAAGAATATCCTCAACAAATAAAGCATATATTCAAAAGACCGAGCATTAATCAAATTGAAAAGAAAGAAGAAACTAACATGGTCGGACGCTACGATCAGAGGTCCTTGACCAACCACAAGAACCGACCTAACTAACCACAAGAAATGACCCGGCCAAGTAGCACAAGAAAATATTGATCAAGTCGAGCGCTCCACCTCCCCCGAAAAATGGAAATCGACATAGTCGACATGGCCAATATGTGAGAGTGTGTTAATGTCATTAATGCTCGACATGGCAAGTTCAACCTCCATCCTATCATCAATGCAGGAGTCCTCTCACATGAGAAAATGATTAATTTTGACACCACTATCAAGACAGACGAATTAGTATCACCATTGAAAGAATAAAATTCCCCACTCCAATTCATGCCTATAAAACTAGACAAGTCATATGACTTCACCTCACTTTTGTTTACACCTGAGCACTCAAACAATCAGCCTATAGAAATCAAAGTCATTCAATTGAGCCCATAACTCTAGAAAGATCAATATGACCTCTAATAAGTCATAAAGATGATGATAATGAGAGGATAGGTTGGGGATTCATTGGTCAAACCGAGGAAAAAGTCCAAATTCGACAGAGCAGGTGCGAATGAACATGAACCGCACATGGAAAAAATCACAGTGCTCGAATATAAGAAACTCACTGGTCTCGACATTGGAAAAAATTTACTACATGGGGAATGGAAACGGGTGCATGGAAAGAATAAAAAAACTTCCTTGAGAAAGAAAGTATCCAACACTTTTTGGGAACACCTCAAGTCACAGAGTTTGATGGCTAAAAAAGAAGAAGCTACAAATTTCCTCATGAGTCAGTACCACAATGGTCATCTGTGGATAAATTTCCTAGTCATTATCACTGGAGGAATGATCCAAAACATCACTAGAATCCCTCATGGGCGTACTCCTGTTCCCAAAAATGTAAACCCTAATGACTATATTCAAACTCTTACCAAAGGAATCTCAACCAAAAACTCAAAAGCGTTGTTGATCAACAAAGTAATGAACCTCTGCGCAAAATGGACATGCATAATAGTATCATTGTGCCTGAAAACTGTAGGTTTAGCTTCAGAAGTGAAGCTTAAAATGTGAGAACCTATTGGCCAAATCTTCCAATCAAGGGCGCAGTTCGACTGGGAATACCACCTAGTTGCATTAATAAAGAGAAATTGTAAGGATTTCCAAGAAAACGGTTGCGCAATCAAGTTTCCATCACTCCTAATTTGGATCGTTGTGAATCAAGTGTGTCCAGTTGAGAATCCCATATTTACTTCATGAAAGATCTCGGCCATGAATAATTTCAATATTTTTACATCAGGAGAAGTTGGTTCATCCAACTCCATCTTGGCCGACGTAATGTTCAAATGTTGGGTAAATCATTTGAAGAATGTATCACATAAGTGGAGAGTAGAGAAGAAAGTTCAAATGGAATTACCATCAAGTTCTCATATTCAATTAATCCTTGACACCACCATGATCTGGTGTGGGTTCATTGGAGGCGTGGCCCCTGAAGAACTCGAATACCAACCAATGAAATATCAAATATTTCAGGAGTTTGACCAACAACTGAGGTTTGAAACCCCAATCCCACCAAAGGTATTGAGTGATAATCAAAACATTTTAACACTTTTGAATAATGCATAGTAATAAGAAGAAAGAGAAGCGTCCTTGTACAGAATCCCATTTGTATCAAATCACAACAACGAAGGAGGCACAACAACAAAGAAAAAAACTGACTAAGAAAATACAGCATGAAAAAACAGCGAAGGGTAAGCAGGAAATCGACTCTAGTATAGTTTCGGAAGATGTAAATATAATTTGGAAAGAAACATTCAAATAATATATGGCTCTCGACTTTAATGACCCCTTGATGAGAGGAAAAGTTTCCATCTTCACCAACAAGTTAACTGAAATATCCCGCCAAAAAGAAAAAGACCAAGCAATTATCCATAATATTTTGAAGTCAAGCATAGGGATACAATTCAAAGAAGCCATGGAAACTATTAATATGAAGCACTCCAAAGCAAATAAAACCAAATCATTTTCAGACAAACATGTTGAAACAAGAGGACAAAAGAAGCAGAGACTGGAGGAGGAGAAAGAACAAAAAAATAGAACGATTGACCCAAATTCTATCACATCAGTCGAAAATCACTCAACTTGACCCCAATCAAAATCCCATACCAAATAATCAGGGATGAGAATAAGTACAATTGACCTTACAAGATAATCACCACCACCTAAGCCTTCTCCAATCATTGAATAAAAAAGAACAGCAAGGAAGACAACAAAATAGAAAAAGAAAGCCAGGAAAGGGTGATGGCAAGTGTAATCAGATGAAACAATTTCAGACTCCCCACCCAATATTAGCAATCAAATAAGTGCATTGCACTCAAGGTAAAAGTATATTGACCATACATTACATAATAGAACCACCAAAAAAGTTGTTACAATCGAATATTTTATTTTCTACTTGACCCAACTGGAAGTTAGTTAGAGAAAACAAAGTCAGTCGATCCATCCTAACTCACACGTTGTAGTAGGTACATCAACACATGAAGAAGGAGTAATAGGCATAAATATTGAGGGATCATCCTGCACCTTTCCTTCACACAAGTTAGTCGATGCATAGCCAATTACAGTACCACTGGACAACATAGATTCCTCAGCAAAATTGAATTAGGAAGCAAGGAAAAGAGGCTAGAAGACTGTCCAGAGATAAGAACAAAAAAAAAGTTAATAATGATGGAAAAGGATCACCCAGAAAATCAAGAATCCCTCCAAAAAATATCCCCTTAGGAATTCCCCATAAATTTTAGTCACATCCTCTAGAACAAACTGAAAACACAGAGCAAATCAATGCATAGGATCATGGGAATGATGGAAATGGGAGAAAATAGGATGTTGATACACAACTAGGATCAGGGGAGCACAACAAATAAAATCCAGAAAACAAGGATTGTGAGAAAGGAAGTGGTGTAGACAAAGGAAAATAAAACAAAATAGAGCAACAAAATCCAAAAGAGACAAGCAAGAAAAATAAAACCATACATAAGAAACACAATACTATAAAGGCAATTACATTCACATCCTTTAAACCAGTTGGGTCAATAGAACCACTAGAAGAAACAGTGTTTGACCAGTCACTCATGTCAAATGGTCAGATGATGGAACTATATAATGAGGTGTCCAAAGAATATATGGAAGAGGGATTCAAGAGATGTCACTCGACTTGTAGAAAGAAGAAGTAAAGAGAAATGAGTATTAAAGAACGATGTACTACTTGCAAAATAAAAATTGGGCATTGACCAACTGACAGAAGGAATCGACCCATTAGAAACAATGAAACATTTGACCAAACCATTCATCATCATAGTTGCTAACAATCAAGTAGAAATCCATCATTCGAGACAAGAAAATATGGAGATTAAATAGCTACACAATAGGGCATAGAGAAATAATTAGGATGGACTAGCCCAACAAACAACAACAATCATGCACTCGGAGTTTGAGAAATTTAAAGAGGTATGTCAAAATCTGGAACATGTCACTTCAAAGACAACCCTATTAAATATAGTACTGAACAATTGACCAACATACTTTTCTTCAACCTACGGAAAACTCAAATATCAGAGAACAATAGTTGATGATTTAATTAAAACAAGGGACCTCACCACGGACTCAAAATGTAAAGCAGCCATAACGACTCATATTGCAAGGGAAAAATCAGTCGAGATAGAACTAGAAAAGAAAGAAAAGGAATGGTTGTGAGAGGAAACCAAATCAGAAATGGAAATATATCAAGCCATTAAACACCTCAACTTGATCAAAGGAAAAACAAAGGAAGCTGAAGAGAAAATCGACCCGGAGTAGATCCTAGTACAGGAAGCCTCATTAACTGACAAGATGGATTTCTTGGGGAAAATGAAATAAATAGGAATAGAAGCACAACACTCCATTGAATAATGGCATATGTTCTCCCACCACTTTCTACAAACATCCCCGACTATTTACTAGACAACATTTGAAGGATTGCCACAATCAGAACAGTCGAGGGCTACATCTAATTACCGAAAGAACTTCCATTTTTTCAATCCCACAACATTCGAGTTGAACATTATGACCGTCAGCCATGAGTCAAGGACTCGATATATAGTCATGGAAGTATCATAAGAATCCCATGCACAAGTCAAACCATCACCACTTCCTCCAAATGTAAGAATTCATGAGTTGGAAATTCATAAAGAGACATATAAGCAAACAACGCCACCAACAAATAATCCATGAACAAGTAGGTGACACTTAAACATGTTTGAAATCATATTCTTCTCTCTTTTATTCTATACTATTATATGTTTCTATTCTATTGGATTGTAATATGTTCAAACATTACATAACCTATTAGGTGAAAACCTCTCTGAGGGCGCCAATAGAGTTTGTCAAATTTTCAATGTAAAAGCCACACTTCCCCCTTGCTTGGGACGAGCAAGGAATTGAGGGGGGAGAGAGATGTTTTAGGGGATATTCGACTCTACCAACTAGACCCACCTATAAACTAATTTGATTCGACTGAAGAAGTTGTTCAGGGAAGTCAGTTGAAGAGACAGTTAGATTTGATCGACCAAACAGTT
>ML812276.1:59613-78643 GCA_009831015.1 Picea engelmannii
GAGAGATATTGTTTTGGATATATAATAAAATGCATTGATGGTTCTTCCACTACTTGTGTTTGTCTATCTGTATGTCTATATGTTTCTCTATATGATGTTTTAGTGTGTATTTATTTGTGTAAGGATATACCGGTAACCTTCTCATACTTTCCCTTAGACTATAACACAAAGAAAAAGTTGGAGAAGGAAGTTCCAAATTATAAAAAGTTCTAGCAATCTCATAAGAAGTTGTCATACTCCCATCCAATCCTCAAGAGGAAGAATTAATTAGTGGTCAGCCTAAGATCCCAGTTTCAGAAAATACTATTGAGAAACTAGAATTCTTTGCCTCGTTAGAGGAATCTCTACATTTCATACAAAACAACATGTATGTAATATTTGGAGGATGGTATGGAGAGGAATAAATACAAGAATGAAAAGAAATACAAGAAAGGCCAAAGGGTATAGGCACATCGACTGTTGAGGATGAATTTGGATTCCCAATTTTGGATCCAATAGTTGTAGTCCAAATGATGAACATACCACCTTCAGCATTGCCAAATTTTCATGGTATGATAATTGAAGACCCAAAAAATCTTATTTTCGAATTTGATGTGTTATGTCGCATCTAGGATTATTCTTCTGACACTGAAAAATTGAAGTTGTTTCCATCCACCCTTAAGGATGTTATTTTACGTTGATTTATGGGTTTGGGAACTATTACTATTAAAACATGGGATGAGATGAGAAAAATGTTCCTTGTAAAATATCATGATTACTATACAAATCAAGGAATGAGAGAGGAAATGTTTAAAATGACACAAAAGGAAGATGAGAACTTTAAGGATTGCTTAGAAATATTTTATTATATTGTTAAAATAACAAGGCAAAATCATCTATAATTGGATACTCTTAAAGTTATTTTACTTCATGGGATTAGAGATGAATGGATTGATGTGCTTAATTTAATGGGTAAAGGAGATATTTCTCATCTAACTTATCCATAAATTTGTGACTTACGTACACACATCTCTCGAGAGAAGTCCAAATATGGTAAGGGACCTAGGGATGTTATCTCCAGAGTCATCAAATCAGCCACCTATGGGGTAAGTAGACCATAGATTCGACAATACATATTTTCAGTACTCTTCGTTCTCAATTAGACACATTGAAAATTAAGCAAAAGAAAGAGGTAGATAATGCATCCTTAACCATTTATTGTCCAAAATGTAGAAAAAGACATCCTTTAAAAGAATTTCCTTTAGATAACATTGAACTTCATGGTATATGTGCAAAAAATCATGCTACGGAAAAATTCTCATCTCTACCAAAGCCCAAGGTGGTCTACCAAGGAAATCATGAAGCTACAGAGAAGTTGTGTTTTGTTGCACCAAAATACCTTGGCATCCAAGGACTCCAGGTATACTTCAAGATCCCTCTCAACAACTTAATTCTTATTATTCAAATCAACAATACCCCCAACATAATTGGACCTTTTCCATGCCTTGGAAATCATGGCCACCACAGCAAGTCCAAACCCAACCTTGGCAACAAGGTTGGTGAGGACCTTCCTATGGAACCATGTCTGCTCATTCTTATCCTGTGCAACAATAATACACCCAATATCCAACAACCATACCCTAATCAGCCACAAAAGCCACAAATTTCACAACCTTAGAAAGTTCAATTACCATCAAATCAACCTCTAAGACCTACCCAACTACCTACATAACCTATTTCTAACACTAATTATAAAGTAGCTCAATCCGCTTACAAAACTGAGCTACAAAATTTTCTCACTTAAATTATCACTGCTCTTGATATAAATGACATTGATCATAGATTAGGAAAAATACTTCATTAGTATTCCCCTATTATTATTGAAGAACCAATAGAGGAGGAAAATCCTAATAAAATAAAAAATAATGATATCTCTAATGCAATAATACAAATTTCTTCATTTTTAATAAATCAAACAAAGAAATCTAGTACTCCAACTTTGCCATAAAGGTTGGCATTAGAGAAGCAAATCAAACAATTTGGATATGATTTATTAGATGAGTTAAGGAATGTTTGTATCAAAATTCAATTACTACAAGCAATTAAAGGCATTCCAATTTATTCTAAGATAGTAAGGGAGTTGTGTATAAACAAATCAGGAAGGAAAAAGAAAGATCCATAGACTATGCAAGTTATTGGTAAATTGGCAGACCTAATGTCGGGTAAAATTTATATGCAAAAATATGTTGATACTGGTAGTCCCATTGTAAAAATTCATATCAATAATGCCTCAATTGAAAACACATTAATAGATTTAGGAGAAGCAATAAATGTGATAAAAAAAGGTACCATGGATGAATCACAATTGTCTAATCTTTGTAATACACCCATAGTTTTACAACTAGTTGATAGATCAACAATAAAACTAGAAGGTGTATTAGAGGATATTATAGTCTCCTTAGATTCTTGGGAGTACCCTATAGATTTCATGGTTTAATAGCTGAAATATAACTTGGGTGGTCATTCATTAATCTTAGGGAGGCCATTAAGTCATAAAACTAATTTGTCATTAAGTCGTGAAAAATGTCATATATTACTAATTCAATAAATTGTTTTGGTTCATCGTGTATCATCTGCATGAATAAAAGTGGATCCATCAAATATAGAAGTCATTTCCAAGCATCCAATGCCAAATACCCAAAAATATGTCAGGAGTTTCTTAATACATGTTGGTTACTATAGCTAATTTATTGAAAATTTTATGAAAATTGTATCTCCATTATTTAAATTGCTCACTAAATATAGTGAATTTTTATGGAATATTCATTTCCAAAGTGCTTTTGAAACTTTGAAAGAAAAAATTTCTGTAGTGTTGGAGATATTACACACTTTTACACCACACTCACTTTTCCTAAGTTTTAGTCGAGAATATTCTCCTGAGAACATTCCCCTGCAAAATAGGGTTCTTCCTCTAAAATATGGCACATTATCACTTCAATTAGGACTTCACTTTAGACTCAATTTACCCAGTTGACTAGTGGAAGACCACTCATGCATCTATTTCCTAGTTTTTAGGGCATGAGGGTGCACTTCCTTTGCATGAATGTGTTATTTTTGGTCTCCACACTTGTCACTCAGTTAAATTGTTTCCTCTTAAATAATTAATTGAGACTAGCTAGTAGTTGACTCATGTTACAGTGAGTTAGTGACCATATCTCCTTTAGATCACTCCTATGGCACATGTACTCCATGAGATTGGCACATTTCTTCTCTTGGATTATATATTTTTGTGTGTATTACTCATTTATTATGTTAAGTTGATAAAATACATTATTTCTCTCAAGATTGTCTCTCTTTCTCTTTTCTCTCTCACAAGCTTTATGTGATTTTTTCTACTAGCTAGATTCTCTACGACAAGTTTCCATGAAACTTCACATGGTATCAGAGATTGTTTTCTAGGAGAAAGCACATAAGAATTTTATTTTCATGTTCAAGAGGAAGATGTGTTGGATCATGTTGTCATTGATGCCAATGGTTTGATTGATTGATGTCATTGATCGATGTCAAGTGATTGATTGATACCAAATGATTGATTGATTGATGATTGATGTCAAATGTAATATGTATTGTCCTTGATGAGAATGGATAGATGTCAAGTATATGATGCATATGATGTCATGCATAGATGAATATGGATCAATGAGTTGTCATTGATACATGATGCAAAGATGAATATGGATCGATGTGATTTCCTTGATATATGATGCATAGTTAGATTGATCAGTATAGTCTTATCATAGTTGATAAGATGCACAAATGGATGAACTCCAAAGTGGTCCCCTTATGGTGAAATCCCTCATAGGAAGAAGTTTACGGATGAGTTATCCTAGAATAATGGTTGGAGAACCCATGGTCGATTGTGAAATAATGAGATGAAGATCAATGAAGTTGTTGGTGAAACTATCCTAGATGGATAGTGCTTGTCATACCATTTCTAGTGGTATGTGGAATGTCACATAAACCCTCATGGTATGAGATTTATGGCCTTACGAAGTTGGAGGACCCTCATAAGTTGGCTTGGAGCCCCAAAAGGTCAAAGAAGTCAAATATCTTGCAAAGAATAAATTATTATTTAAATGATAAAGTAAAGTGACAAAGTCAAGAAGGATTATTTAAATAATAAAGTGAAGAGACAAAATCAAAGAAGATTATTTGAATGATAAAGTGAGGTGACAAAGTCAAGGAGGAATATTTAAATGATAAAGTAATGGAGAACTTTCTATTGATGGAAAGTGGTTAACCCTAAAATGAGGAAAACAAGTTAAGTGACCTAGAAGTGGGTTAAGTGACCTAGAAGATGAAGAGTATAAATAAGAGGCAAGGGTCTCTTGTGAAATACACATTTTGGAGGATCTTTGTGTAGATCTTGTGTTTATATCTTGAGCATGAATTGAAGATCTATTCTGAGAGAGAGAGAGAGTGAGGATGATCTCATGGACGCATCAAAGTTTCGGTAATGTCTGAGATCATGATGGAAAAATTCTCAGAGGTTCAGAAACCCTAGTTTCTGAGGTGTATGCGGGCTACAGTGAGCCAGGGCATGTACATACGTGGGTTGTATGAAGATAGGGTGCGTACAGTGGATGAATTCATGGAGATTGATGGTTGAGTTGAGGACGGGCTCTTAAAAACTGAAGCAAGTTCCAGATCTACATTCTATGGGCTCAAATATACCATAGAAATTCTGGTATGGTTATATTATTGACTTGATGGATACTATTTCTTATTGTGTGGTGAATTCTTAAGGCATTCTTGGTATGGTTGTTATGGTGTGATTTGTGTTGGTTGATGGAGTGAACAACACTCTTATGATTCATTGCTGATATGATTGCTATAGTATATTGGTTGTTTATAGATGATTGAGTAGCATTCATATTGTATGGTTGAGAAGCATGAATATGTTATTGGAGAGCTTGGATGTGTTGTGACTGGATGTGGGTCAGTTTGGACAGTAAAAGATAGAAGAGAATATGATTACAGGTTTCATAGGATCAGAGTTGATTTTGAAGATAAAACCCTAAGTAACTCAGAAGTCATACGCATGATGTAATATAGATTGACCGCGTACACACGCGGTCTATAGTGAGCCGGGGCCCGTACACACACGGACTGCACTACTAACAGGTCGCGTACTTGTGATAGATTGATATTTGTGGAGGATGTTTTCCTCATCTCAGTTGGTGCTAAAGGTGTAAGTTGAGTCTTTCATTATAGAGATGGTTCTCTTGTAGAGTTGTACTCTATTCAATTGTTGTTGAAAAACCCCAAGGATTGTATTCTATAATAAAAAGAAAATTGTACATACATCTTGTGTTCTTGGTGTTCCTTGTGGTGATGATTTGTTGATGATATATGACTGATATATGTTGTTGATATGTGTTCACATTTAACTGGTTATAAATGACAGCAATGAGTAATGTATTAATGGTGATTTCTAACTAATGAGTTTTGTGTAATAGGTAAGTTTTGAGAAAAATATCCCTACACTGTTCACCCCCCCCTTCTCAGTGTAGTCGGTGTGTCCAACAATTGGTATCATAGCAGGCCTTCACTATAAGCCTTAACAAGCTTGGAGGAGATCTATAGACACACAAATGGATGATGAATTTCCAATCCTTGATGAGGAAAACTATTCTACTTAGAGAATAGAGATGAGAGTACATTTGAAGGAAATGGGAGCGGCTATTTGGAAGGAAGCCATTGGTGGATCAGTTTCCTTGAAGAACAAGTCAAATTTTGCAGCTCAAAGGGAAGGAAAGAAGAATGATGCATTGGCTCTCAAGACCATTCTTAGTGGACTCTCAAGCCCTATCAGAGAGAGAATGGGATAATGCACTTCCTCCAAGGATCTGTGGCTAAAGCTAGAGCAGACATATCAAAACAAGAAAGAAGATGTTGAATACCACTCCATCAAAATCATTAAAGGTAAAGAATCTCCAAAAATTCTTGAATGCATTATTTCTAAATGTGATCTTGAAAACATTTCAAATGAAGACAAAGAATCAAGTGATGATGTTAGCACAAATGAATATCTTGAAGACATTTCAAATGAAAGAAAAGAATCATGTGATGATGTTGGCAAAAAGGAAGATCTCGAAGGTATTTCAAATGAAGGTAAAGAATCTCTAAAGACTCTTGATTGCAATGATTCAAAATGTGATGATGGTGAATTTTTCTCTACAAGTGAAGAAGAAAATATAGAAATAGTTTGTGTAGAGTTTGGTGGTAGTTATCCCATGGAAAGAATAGAATAAGATCTATTAGAACTTCAAAATAAAGTTGAAGATGGTTTATATGAATATAGAAATGACCATTATTATATAGACTATATCTATCTTTTGGATAACACTAAGAAGTTTCTTAGGAGGATTCAAAGACACATCTTGAAGTTAAAGGGAATGCTCAAAGAATAAGAAGAGAGTAATAAGACTCAATTAGAAGAAAAGGAAGAAGAGATCACAAGAATAAAGAATGAAAAAGAAGATATAAAGGTAGATGATGAGATTAGAAAAAGTTTTGAAACTATTGTCCATCTCAAGACCCAAATTGAAGAAACCAAAAGGGTAGCGGAACTATTTAAGAATCAAATTAATGAAAAGGAAAAGTCATGTCATAAGTTAGAAGCTAAAGTTGTTGATCTTAGAAAAAAAGTAGGGAAGTCAAACAAATTCTTGAATAGATCACTAATCTTTAATGAGATATTGGAAAGTCAAAGATCACCAAATGATAAATTAGGTCTTGGATACAAGAAAGAAGCTACACGTGCTGAAGCAAGCACCTCAAAGAAGCATGAGGTAAAGGATGAATAAAAGGTTGCAATTCAACCAACTACAAAAGGCAAGTAAAGTTTCAAAAGAACTAAGAAAGAAAGACATCAAGAAGCTACATTTACACCTCAAAGAAAATGGACACCAAAGCAAAGTTATGAAAGTGTTTTTCATGGTCAATGTTATTCATGTAATGAATATGGTCACAAAGATTTGGAATAAAGATCTTATGAAAGGAGATATAATGGAAGATTTTATAACACCACAAGTTGTTGGAGATGTGATCAAGTAGGACACATTGTTTTTCATTGTAACACCATGAGATGCTACAGTTGTAGTGGATTTGGCCACAAGTCCCAGGAGTGTTGGAGCACAAGAAGAAATTCTATGATGAGGACTTCACATAGCATGAATAGAAGAAGGAATGAAGTAAGAAAGGGAGACATCTTTGAAAAGATGGAAGCTCAGAGCTCAAGTTATGAGAAGTAGGGACACCTTCAGAAGTGGGTGAAGAAGACTAAAAAACCAAATCATAATAGAATCCTTGAGAGAAGCTCAAGCGTGTCATCTAATGAAGCATACACGGGTGAAAGTGGTAATAGTCGCGTACATATGCAGGATGACCTTGAATAGGTCACGTAAATAAGTGATCTGTTGTGTAGAAGGCTGCATTTATGTGGTAAATCCTTGGGAAAGGGACTATGCACAGGGGTTGCAGCTTGATGTAATGATATAACTTTGTGTTGCAGGGTCTGACATGGTTTGTTGCAGGTTTTGACACTGTTTGTTGCAAGTCTTCATGATTCCATATTGGATTATGTAATGTGATGATAAAAAATAATGAAAGGATAGCTTGGATGCATGGCACTAACCCATGAGTATCGATTGAGGCATTTACTGATGAAGAACAATGTTGGTTATGACAGTTAATTTATGGCACCTTGGTTATGTGATATATCTTGATGATGCTAGCTAGAGATGTCATTGATCTATTGAAGCATACTACTAGCACATGTGTTGTCGGATGCTTAGTACTTGTTGTAGTGAATGGAGGATTGATGTTGATCTGTTGGTATACATGGCTAGTACATATTTTGAGTTTCATTATCTTATGATGTATTGTTGGAAGCTTACTTGTTGAAAACTTGATGCATGCATTTGACATAGGGATGGGCTAAATATTTGGACATGTAGTTGGTGAGTTGATGAGGTGATCATGTTATACATCATTGATGATATATATTTGATGCATGATTGGTATATTGGTAGAGGCACCTACTAGCAGTTTGATTGGCACATATTTTATGGAGGATTTGGCATACATGTATGATGTAATTGCTTGGGACAAGTGGTGATACATGTTGATGTACATGTTTGGTACACTCATAGAAGGCATATGCTTATAGTACACCATTGGTATTACTTGATTAGCAAAACAATTGGTATTTGTTTGAGATACATGGTTATGACACTTGGAGGCATATTGGTAGATGCACATGGTTGGCATGGTTGGCATATTGGTAGATGCACATGGTTTGCATATTGATAGATGCACATGTTGGCATATGGTTGATACATTCCATTGATGAGATATTATGGCACATTGTATGGTATTGATGTACATGGGTGTTGTGCATGATGGGAAAACAATTGATACATGATTTACTTGGGTGATGTTCTACTCACGATTCTCTATTTTATTGTTGACATATATTTTGTTTCATAATGGTTGGTATGGCATGTGTTTGATGCATAAATAGCTCCAAGGATCGTCATATGGTAGCATATTGTTCATCTTGCAGAGAAGATAAGGGGAGACATGCCCATAGGGGGATTCATTCTTCTTTCCATGGTTCTAGCAGGAGAAAAGAGCTCGATACTTGAAGAAAGAGCACAGAGGCATAGTTCCAGGGGGAGCAATGGTCACAGGGGGAGTATGAGTGATGTATCTTTAGAATTACATAAGAAAGGGAAGAGATTATTCAAAGGAAGATCAAAGGCATTCAGACGGGAGGAGCAGCCCCAAGGAGAGTTCAGATAGGGGGAGCAGCCCCAAGGGGAGAATGGTCCTTTTCCATTGATGTAAAAGGGGGAGAGATAGTCACATTGATGTGATTGATGATTATTGATGGGGAGAGATAATCACATTTATATGTTTGATGACTATTAATGTAGAGCATGTCACATTGATGTGATTGATTATTATTGATGGGGAGAGATAATCACATTGATATGCTTGATGACTATTAATGTAGAGAATGTCTTGTCTACATGTTGACATCAATGATTGATGTTTACATCAATTTTGGTATTGCCATCAATGCCAACAGGGAAGATGGTTGGATCATGTTGTCATTGATGCCAATGGTTTGATTGATTGATGTCAAGTGATTGATTGATGCCAAAGGATTGATTGATTGATGATTGATGTCAAATGTAATATGTATTGTCCTTGATGAGAATGGATATATGTCAAGTATATGATGCATATGATGCCATGCATAGATGAAGATGGATCAATGATTTGTCATTGATACATGATGCAAAGATGAATATGGATCGATGTGATTTCTTTGATATATGATGCATAGTTAGATTGATCATTATAGTCTTATCATAGTTGATAAGATGCACAAATGGATGAACTCCAAAGTGGTCCCCTTATGGTGAAATCCCTCACGAGAAGACACTTTACGGATGAGTTATCCTAGAAGAATGGTCGGAGAACCCATGGTATATTATGGAATAATGAGATGAAGAGCAATGAAGTTGTTGGTGAAACTATCCTAGATGGATAGTGCTTGTCATTTCATTTCTGGTGGCATGTGGAATGCCACATAACTCCTCACAATTTGAGAGTTATGGCCTTACAAAGTTGGAGGACCCTCATATGTTGGCTTGAAGCCCCAAAAGGTCAAAGAAGTCAAAGAGCTTGCAAAGAAGAAATTATTATTTAAATGATAAAGTAAAGTGACAAAGTCAAGAAGTATTATTTAAATAATAAAGTGAAGAGACAAAATCAAAGAAGATTATTTAAATGATAAAGTGAGGTGACAAAGTCAAGGAGGAATATTTAAATGATAAAGTAATGGAGAAATTTATATTTATGGAAAGTGGTTAACCCTAAAATGAGAAAAACATGTTAAGTGACCTAGAAGTGGGTTAAGTGACCTAGAAGATGAAGATTATAAATAAGAGGCAAGGGTCTCTTATGAAATACACATTTTGGAGTATCTTTGTGTAGATCTTGTGTGTATCTCTTGAGCATGAATTGAAGATCTATTATGGGAGAGAGAGAGTGAGGATGATCTCATGGATGCATCAAATTGTCGTCAATGTCTGAGATCATGATGGAAAAAGTCTTGGAGGTTCAGAAACCCTAGTTTCTGAGGTGTACGCGGGCTACAGTGAGCCAGGGCGCGTACATACGTGAGTTGTATGAAGACAAAGTGTGTACAGTGGATGAAGTCATGGAGATTGATGGTTGAGCTTAGGACAGGCTCTTGAAGACTGAAGCAGATTCCATATCTACATTCTATGGGCTCATATCTGCCATATTAATTCTGGTATGGTTATATTATTATCTTTATGGATACTATTTCTTATTGTGTGATGAATGCTTAAGGCATTCTTGGTATGGTTGTTATGATGTGATTTGTGTTGGTTGATGGACTGAGCAACACTCTTATGATTCAACGTTGATATGATTGTTATAGTATACTGGTTGCTTATACATGATTGAGTAGCATTCATATTGTATGTTTGAGAAGCATGAATAAGTTATTGGAGAGATTGGATGTGTTGTGACTAGTTGTTGCTCAGTTTGGATAGTAAAATACATAAGAGAATATGATTGCAGGTTGCAGAGGATCTGAGTTGATTTTGAAGAGAAAACCCTAAGTAACTCAGAAGGCATACACGTGACGTAATACAGACTGACTGCATACACACGTGGGCTATAGTGAGCCAGGGTGCGTACACACATGGGCTGCACTAATGATAGGTCGCCTACCTGTGACAGATTGATATCTCTAGAGGATCATTGCCTCATCTCAGTTGGTGTTGAGGGTGTAAGATGAGTCTTGCATTATAGAGCTAGTGCTCTTGTAGAGTTGTACTCTATTCATTAGTTGTTGAAAAACCCCAAGGGTTGTAGTCTGTAATAAAAAGAAAATTGTACATACATCGTGTGTTCTTGGTGTTCCTTGTGGTGATGATTTGTTGATGATATATTACTGATATATGTTGTTGATATGTGTTCACATTTAACTGGTTATAAATTACAACAATGATTAATGTGTTAATGGTGATTGGTAACTAATGAGTTTTTTGTAAGAGGGAAGTTTTGGCAAAAAGATCCCTACATTGTTCAACCCCCCCCCCCCCCTCTTAGTGTAGTCAGTGTGTCCAACAAGATGTAGATAGAAAGGATAGAATTATCTCCCTTAGAACTTCTTATGTCACACATTTTGTAAGATTCTCTAGCTAGATTGTGTTTCTTACTTGCTCTTGATGGTGTGAATTTGTCTTGGTAAATTCATTAGATTGAAAATCACAACTCCAAGATCAGTGTGCCATAGATCAATCAGACATATCTAGGAATCCACGTTCTAGGTAAATCCAATTTTTTGTTCAGGGATGCATTGCATAGAGATGCTCGCGCTCACCAAAAATATCCAATACCCACATCATATTTTAGGAGATATAATTGTTTTATCAAATATATAGTTGCCATGGATCCATTAGAGATATCTCAGAATCTATAATATGGGTAGATATTATTTTTTGTAGAGAGACACCCTACATTGGTGTGATCAAGCTCACCAAAAATATTCAATACCCACATCGTAGTTCAGGAGATACAGTTGTTTTATTATATCTCTAGTTACATGCAATAGATCAGCAAAACCTCATATTGCTACTTTGATAGACATATCTCACTTGGTATCATTCATTGCAAGAGAATCATTGTAATGGAGGACAAATATACAATTATCTCCACCCTTTAGAGTCTGAATCTAAAACTTGCCAAAGAAGTTATCAAACTTCAAGGTGAACAAGAGAAATCCAATATTTCTCTTCAAAACGTGAGTACCTATTTTAGTAGGGATTATGGACTCATTGGGGGTCTGATGGAGAAGTAATAAGATCAATTTGATACTTGGACCACATGATTTAATGAGATGGAAGAGAAATTCACTCTTCTCAATGAGCATTTTTTGGTTGATATAAAAGAGAAGGAAGATATTGTTGCTTGTTTGTAGAAAGATCTGCAACAGTCTCTTGATTTTAATGCCACTTTTCAATTGTTAACCACTCTTTACCTTCCTTCACCATGTTTTAAGTTGCAAAATCATGGTATTGGTTTAAAATTGATGCATTATATGACCTACACCGGTGGCATCCTTAGTAAGAATGGATAGGGGATTGCACATCTTATTCATCCTGTGATGAGACCAACAAAAGTCGGACTTGGTTTTGTTGGGACATCATTACCATTTGCAAGTTGTCTCAATATTCCTGTCATTTAGAATAAATTTGTTCCATCATAAGAGTCCATCACATCAGTTGACTCTTATACTGTTGATTTTTAGCAACCACCACCTACACTTCTTATTGATGCAACTTTGGAGCTTTCACAACCAGATTATGAACCAACTTCAGCATTACAGTTTCCAGTATCAGATTCTTAAGAACCAACATCAGAGTTTTTAGAAGCAATAGAATCTTTAGCATCAGCTTCATGGTCTACATCCTCCACATATCGACATCCTCAACATCATGATCGGAGACAACATTGTCTTGATGTCAGGTATACATGGCCTTTTGCCAGTTCCTCTTCTTTTAACTCATTGACGAAGAGGTGTTTACGAAAACATATTGGAAATGTACCAACTCTGAGGATTGTTTATGGTTGTCTTGATGGTTGGTCATGGAATAATTTAAGTAATTGTTTCAGTACATCCTATATATTTGTTTCATACATGCTACATGGGAACCATTCTCATAGCTCTTGAATTGATTGATTGTGTCACCTTTACAGTTCCATTCACCACTATTTTGATGACTTTTATGGTGTTTTCTTCTATGTTTTGGAATAACTATGAATATCCCAACCATCTTGGTGTAGGGTAGCACCTTAATCTACGGAGAGATTTGATTGTTTTCAACTAGTATTAGCTACAACATTTCATCTTTAGCACACTCATTGAAGTAGATTATGATCTATCATCATTGGATCATGCTTAATTAGCTTGTCATATTTTCTTGGTTTTGGAGACTATCTACTTGCCACATGTTGGATGTCACTTTTATCCTACTTTGAGGAGGGGGGGTGTTTCCCACTATTTTTTCCCTCTTTCCTCTCTTTTTCATTAGATTCATTGTAAAATGGATACCTAACATGGCCTTGTAGTCGGGACCCATTCTTCATTACACCCTAGTAGTTTTCAGGGGGGGAGTTGGAGATATCACACAC
The DNA here is from genome assembly GCA_009831015.1 of Picea engelmannii. Classification (NCBI taxonomy): domain Eukaryota; kingdom Viridiplantae; phylum Streptophyta; class Pinopsida; order Pinales; family Pinaceae; genus Picea; species Picea engelmannii. Next base: position 72,898 of record ML812276.1, read on the forward strand.
TTTTACACACTCACTTTTCCTAAGTTTTAGATGATTATATTCCCCTACAAAATAGGGTGCTCCTAAAATTTAGGGCGTTTCCTATAAAATAGGGAACATTATCACTTCAGTTAGGACTTCAATTTAGACTCGATTGACCACAGTTGACTAGTGGAAGACCACTCATGCATCTATTTCCTATTTTTTAGGGAATGAGGGTGAACTTCCTTTGCATGAATTTGTTATTTTTAGTCTCCACACTTGTCACTCAGTTAAACTATTTCCTCTTAAACAATTAATTGAGACTAGCTAGTAGTTGGCTCCTATTATAGTCAGTTAGTGTCCAGATCTCCTTTAGATCACTCCTATGGCACATGTATTCTGTGATATTGGTGCATTGCTTCTCTTGGATTATATATTTGTGTGTATATTACTCATTTATTATGTTAATTTAATACAATTCATTCTTTCTCTCAAGCTTGTCTCTCTTTCTCTTTTCTCTCTCGGAAGCTTTATGTGATTTTTTCTACTAGCTAGATTCTTTGTGACAAGTTTCCACGAAACTTCACATGTAGCTCCTATTTTAAGAGGGAAAAAGGTCTCCACCATTTCACATATCTACGAATGCTTCAGATATAGCTTTAGGGGTAGTGCTAGGACAAAAAGGAAAAAAATATCTTATGCCATTTATTTTGAGAGTTAAAACATGACACCCCCTTAATTGAATTATAGTGTAGTTACATAAAAGCATTTCCTTGTAGTAGTGCATTCCATCAATAAATTTAGGCACTATATTACAAGGAATGATATCTTCATCCACACTGACCATTCAACCATTAGATATTTAATGAACAAACCAATTACTAATGGCATAATTACTAGATGGCTTCTTCTGTTACAAGAATTTAATATCATTGTATTAGATAGACTTGGGAAAGAGAATGTAGTTGCATATTTTATTTATAGGATTCATAATGAAGGTGCTTTAGTTCTTGTTAATGATAATTTTCCTTATGAACATCTCTTTTCAATATCTACTAAATCTCCTTGGCTTGTAGATATCACTAACTATTTGGCTACTGGAAAATTACCCCAACACCTTTCCCCAAAGGGGAAGTAGAAGATCATCAAACTTAGTGCTACATATTCATGGATTGGTGGAGAACATTTCCATTCTAGAATTGATCTAATCATTCGAGGTGTGTGTGAGAGGATGAAGTGTTTGACATATTGAAGGCATGCCATGATGAACCATGTGGAGGCCATTTTGTTGATAAAAGAATTGCATACAAAGTCACCCATATGGGGTATTATTGGCCTACTCTTTTCAGGGATGCCAAGAAGTATGTCAAAAGTTGTGATAGTTGTCAGCAAATGGGCCAACCAGTGAAAGTAGGTGAAATTCCTCTACAACCTCAGGTACTCATAGATCCTTTTGAAAAATGGGCTCTAGACATCGTAGGACCTATCTTTCCAATGTCGAGGAAAAAGAGGTAATAATATTCTGGTATGTACTAATTATGTCACTAAATGGGTAGAATCTAAACCTAATTTTCATGCTACTGAACAAGTTGTTGTATATTTTTTGTTTGAGGATATATTTACTTGTTTTGGTGTCCCAAGAGATATTTTTATAGATCAAGGAACTCAGTTCACATCAAAACTTGTCCAGACCATTATAGAGAAATACAAGATCAAGCATTGGAAGTCTTCCCCATGCCATTCACAAACCAATGGGAAGGTGGAATCCAAAAAAAAAATTCTTGAATCCATCTTAACCAAAAAAATTCAGTTTCACCGTCGAGATTAGGTATATCGACTTCCGAAGGCACTTTGGGCATACCGTACTACATGGAGGAATACAACCCGAAATACAGCATATGAGCTTGTATATGGTAAATAATTTTTGTTTCCTATTGAGTTCCAAATAAATAATTTCATGAAAAAAACCAAGCTATGAATAGATCTCTCAGAGGCTCAGTAGCAGATGATATCACAACTCAATGAATTGGATGAGATTAGGTAGGATGCAATTCAACACACCATTATCATCCAACAACAAACAATGAAATGGCATGACAAATTCATTAGAAAGAATAAATTAAAAACATGTGACTAGGATCATTTATTTGATTCCATATTTAAAAACTTTAAAGGAAATATCAGTACTCACTGATTAGGACCTTATAAGATAGAGACATATTTTTATAATGGATCAGTTAAATTCAAGACTATTAAGGAGGAGAGAATTTATTATATAGTAAATGGGCATATACTAAGGTCATATTAGAAGCCTTCAAATAGAGAAGAATGTTTCCATAATCTACTTCAACAATCAAAGATGGATATAGTGAGTAAGGTGTTATTGCACAATTTTTATTTTGGGAAAATCCTAACCTAAGCAACAATTGTGTGGCACAACTAGGAACACCTATCGTTGTCACCTCAATAGATGTCCCCCTCATTTTAGTGAAGGACAATTCCAACACAAGGGAGGCTTATAGGGTGACCCTAGAGGGATTGCAAGGGGAGAATCAAGGAAATAGAAGAAAACCCATATAGGTCAAGGTCAAGGTGAGGCTTGAGTCTTTGGAAATGAGTCTTTGGATTTGGTAAATGGTTGTCAAGGTTGTGTACTTGTAAAATAGTGTTAGACAAACCAAAACAAGATAATATATGATGATATAAGACTCAAAACCAATGGGGAATCAGCAAGAAACCTTGTTGTCCCAAAATTGTAGTAGTATGGAAATATATATAAGCAGTAAAGAAGTTACGATAGCTGCAAATTAAACCATCAAAATCAATTCTATGATATTGGAAAATAAAGCTTGCAACTATCACACAATATTCCATTGATTAGACCACGAATTTCATGACAAATGAGGGTTGTTAATGAGTGTTATCAGAAAGTATTTATGACGGCCTAATGGTTGTAGAAAATTTTTACAAAATTGACAAGTTCTATCCACTAAAATAAACAAGTATGCAACCCAAACAATAGCTCTTGAACAATAGATCAATTATCATAGCTTGCAAGTAAATTTCAGTGGTAGAAAAGTGAACAAAAAGTAAGAGAAAGTGATTTTGTTGCATCCCTAATGGATGTAGCTTAATTTTTATTACAACGGCTCAATCAATTATCAAATAAATATGTCCGTAGAGGACAAGAGAGATAATAACATATAGAACTTATATCCAACTTGAACAATTTCAATATCTCAAAATTCATGTTTACCAATGCAACAATATTCAATCTCCAATGCAAATTAGTTCCTTATCTATTTGGTTATGGAGTATGTTGCTTGGTCACAACTAATTTAAGCTAGGTTTTATTATTCTTATAGGGGTGTAAGCCTTTTTACTCCCTAGAGAAAACAAACGTTAGTAAGGTCTTGCTACAAGGGTGTAATCCTTTCTACTCCTTGTAGCAATCCTTGAGACCTTTCAATAACAATAGAAATAAACTTCTTGATGGAGGGTGTATGCCTTTATACTCCTCCAAGGGTTTGACACAAATAACCTTGAAATAAAGAAGAAACACATAAAATTGTACAACCCTTACCTAATTCAAGATATAACATGCAAAACCCTTACTTATCAAAGATATTCCACCAAATTTCCAAGTACAAGCATCCAAGAGAAGTCGCCAGCCTTTATTCCACCAATAGACAAGTATTCTATCCATTTTGCAAAAGAGAGCAGAGATAGCGAATTTCCCAAGTAGGGAGAAATTTTGAGTCCAAGAATTATGTAATTCCTAAGTGATGAGATGTGAAAATTAAAAAGATATGGCCTATATTTATATGAGGCCATCTAAACCAATTTGTCCACATAAAATTGTCAACAACAAATTAAAAGAGGGTCGACCCCCCTTTATTTTCTTCTACAACTTACAAAAATAAAATTTACATAAAGAAAAACCTTCAAAATGGTGGCATAATTCCCTAGAAGGGTGACGTTGAGCCTCAAAGTGAGACATTCAGCCTCAAGATGAAAATCATTAGGCCTCCAAAGGCCATGTGTCACGCTCCCATTTGCTAGTTGTAACTAATTTATCGCCCCCCATAACTTATCATAGGGAAAGGTTATTGGTCCCCTATAATTGGGTAAGGAACGATGATCAGGTTTTATCCTCCTCTCCATATGAGAAGGGGGGCGATGATCCTCAAAAAAGGCCAAAAACTCAAGGTGAAAGCTATTATTTCAACCTCCAAATGATAGGTTTCCCTTCCAACATTTCTATGGATTATGACAAACACTCCCTCATGATGATAAAATTACAACACTTAAGTGTGACACTTAGTAAAGTGTGATGCTTAAGTGCGACACTTGGTAGTTCAAAAAATAGGTGTGTAACAGATGCCCCCTAAAGTGTGAGGTCAGAAGAGAAATTGATGGCCGAAACACTTTACAAAAATGTGTATGTAAGGGTGTTGGAATAGGAGAGCTAGGTGAAAGTTTCAAAAAAGCATCGAACAATATATACATATCATCCTCGAAGTAGGCATACCCATGCTTGGAATAAATTGACTCAAAGAATATTCGTTGACTAATACACTGTGGATCCACGAAATCATTGACTAAGGATATGGCCACCAAATATACAATGTGGATCCATACACTACTACATATTGAAAAAATTGCGATGACTACTTGCGATGAAAGTACTCTTTCATCGCAAAATTCAAGAGAAAAAGTTCACTTTTTCAATTTTGATCCAAATACACCCCGTATTCGTCGCTCTCATGACGGAAGCAAATTTTCGTCTGTGTTTTTGTCACAAGAGCGACGCTTACTATTGACATGTGTTTTCGTTGCAAGAGCAACACTCACTATAATCGTTCCTATCTTTGACAAAGTGACCTAAATATAACAAATACACATCTCTCCATTTGATAGGTAATCCTAATTAAACAAATAAACATCTCTCCATAAATTAACAACAGTAATCCTAGTCAATAAATTTCAGAGACTTCCTTTCGAGAATATAACTATAGCGTGATGAGCTTAAGTCTAAATTATTCCCTATTATCATTATATCAGTGGGAACAGGGGCCAAAACATAGGTGGCCTGAGCATGGATAGAGTCATAATTTTGGTACTTACCTGACTCGTCTGGATGTCTGGATCTCCTCTCGGCATTCGGTCAACCCTTCTCGCCTTGTATTCCTGCAATTTCAAATCCACAACATTTCAGTTTAGAAAAAACAATTATGAATGCATTTCCAATTCATAATATTAGTGGAGGATANATATATATATATATATATATATATATATATATATATATATATATATATATATATATATATATATATATATATATATATGAAATTGTTGATAGCAATAATAAAAACATGGCCAAATAAAAAGTCATGAAACCTGACAGCACAATTCACATTTGGAATCTCCTCCTTTTTTATGGGACCAACGCTCGATGCATTTCTTGTGAGCATATTGTGGAGCCAAAAGAAAACATGTTTTGTATGAACATGTTTATGATAAAATATGACAAAATACTCAACACCCATAAACCTGTCATTCATCAAAGATGACAAAATATAAACCACTTTTGTCTATCCCTTAAACCCTATACCTTCAATGTGCCAGAACAAGAACAGGGAATCTCCATATTTCCTTTATTAATGAAAGGCAAAGATATTTAAAAAATGAGATGAAATTTGGTGAATAAAAATATTTATAAAAAAGTTTTTGCAAATACATAAATTCATTCTTTTGGTAAATCAACTAAATTTTTATTGAT
>ML812276.1:86694-98989 GCA_009831015.1 Picea engelmannii
CAAACTCAGAAATTTTGCAAGCCAATAATAACATATGTAGACCAGTGCCAGAGGCTATGGAAAGCATGTGGAGTTTTATAGCTAGAAAACCTTGAAGAAGAATGTGTTCAATGAAGTTCAAAAATAGAAAAATATCAATCACCAAGCTAGTAAAAATTACATTGAAATTTGTAGGGGTAGATACACCAAGACAATATTGGTTATTGAAGAACTTTAGGCCTGTAGTAGTTTCTTAGCAAAAGTGATATGTACAGACTTGAACTTTTCTTATTTGAGCTAATGGTACAATGCATTGGCCATTTCTATCATGGAAGTCTCTATTTCTTTTTAGGTATTGTGGCAATACAATCTATGAACCTGGTCAAGTTATGGATTGTTGTATGGAAAACTCAGGAAGCCAAGGACCCTATTTGTGGTGCTTATCCTTTGGGGAAGTGGGTAGATGTGAGATCTTTGATCAGTGAAAATATAGGCCAACACGTGGATACAAGGAGGAATGTTTCCTTAGAAAATTATGACCATTGTTATTAAGGAAGAATTTTAGAAACATAGGTTTGCAATCATGATTTAAGGAAGATTTTAGGCAACATAAATGGTATTACAGTAGAAATAAATTGGTTTCCTTAGCCTTTCATATCTAATAAGAATGTATTTATACCAAGTTTTGAGGAGCATCAGTTAAGAACACCATTAGCATGATGAAGTATTAACCCTTTTTCATACTTAATGAAGGTAATGTAAACTACAGATTTCCATGTATCTAGCATCCACTAAATGTTGTTTTATTGTAAGGAGATGGAGCTTCAAGGCTATAAAACAACTAGCTCTCTCCATTATATTTTTATGGTTGCATTGATAGGGAAATTCCATCTAAAATTAGTTGAAGATCCATTTAAAGATGAAGTTTAAGGGTTTGTAATGTTACATTCTTCATCTTGTTTTAGCATTTCCATGGATGTATTCGATTGTTGAAGTTTCTCTTGCAAATTTGTTCTAATAATCTTCATCAAGGGTCATTTTTCCATAGAAAAAAAAATAAGGTTAAGGTGAAACATGTTGATGTTATGGTAGTTGTGGGAGGTATTTAGCTCCACGTGTAAACCTGACAAGAATAGAATATTCCGGGAAGCAAGAAGAAACCCTAATTAGTTGGCTAATAACCCTAGAAGACAAGTCGGCTCAAGAGGATAATTTGTATTAGGTTGTTAGCCTCCAAGAGAAGAAGTCGGCTAAAGGAAATATTATATACTAAGTAAATAGGCACCCAGAATGAGAAGTTGGCCTAGGCATTTTGCCATATTTAGTATAAATACAGGAGGCCAATCTTCATTTCGGCAGGCATTCTCACAACTACAGAAGCAGCACTTGTGTGCACTGCAGTTAGCCAGTGTGCGCAAGTTTGGAGGAGAGTTGTTGTTGCAGCTGCTGCAACTAGAAGATTTCAGTTTTGGCTTGGACTATCTCTTGGTTATGGTTTGGACTCTCTGATCATCTCTTGTTCGGTGCGCAAGTTGCATCCCAAACCGTTTCAGGGACTCTTGGCAATTCCTCCTCGGGGCATAAAAGCCTAACGGAGCAACATTTTTGAGTTCCATGAAATGTTGCATGCTTGTTTAGGCATGGACTAGGTGACCACATTGTCCATCCGCTCCCAATGCATGGCTTCATAAATTGGACCCCTAAATCCAAATGTTGCATTGCTTCTTACTAAGCAAAGAACTAGTTATTGAAAGTGATGAAAAAAACAACTTCTGAGGGGTTGGATTAGGGAATGAGGAGTGCTCTAGCTAAAATCCTATGCCAAGAATCCAAAAACGACGATGGTTCCTCAATCTGAGTCTTTGTTTTCATTTTATGCCTAGTTGCAAGTCGCATCGCAAACCATTTCGGGGACTCTTGGCAATTCCTCCTCGAGGCACAAAACCCTAACGGAGCAACATTTTTGAGTTCCCTGAGATGATTCATGATTTTTTAGGCATGGACTAGGTGACCACATTGTCCATCCACTCTTGAGGCATGTTTTTGTAAATTGGACCCCTAAATCCAAATGTTGCATTGCTTCTTACTGAGCAAAGCACTAGTTATCGAAAGAGATGAAAAAAATAACTTCCGAGGGGTTGGAACTGGGAGTGAGGGATGCTCTAGATAAAATCCTATTCCAGGAATCCAAAAAAGATGATGGTCCCTCAATCCGAGTCTTGGTTTTTGTTTTATTCCCATTTGCAAGTCGCATCCCAAACCATTTCGGGGACCCTTGGCAATTCCTCCTCGGGGCATAAAAACCTAACGGAGAAACATTTTTGAGTTCCATGAGATGTTGCATGCTTGTTTAGGCATGGATTAGGTGACCACATTGTCCATCTGTTCCTGAGGCAAGGTTTCGTAAATTGGACCCCTAAATCCAAATGTTGCATTGCTTCTTACTAAGCAAAGCACTAGTTATCAAAAGCAATGAAAAAAACAACTTCCAAGGGTTGGAACCAGGAGTGAGGGATGCTCTAGCTAAAATATTATGCCAAGAATCCAAAAAAGATGATGGTTCCTCAATCTGAGTCTTTGTTTTCATTTTATGCCCAGTTGCAAGTCGCATCCCAAACCATTTCGGGGACTCTTAGCAATTCCTCCTCGGGGCATAAATGGCTAACGGAGAAGCATTTTTTAGTTCCGTGAGATGTTACATGCTTGTTTAGGCATGGACTAGGTGACCACATTTTCCATCCGCTCCCAAGGAATGGTTTCGTAAATTGGACCCCTAAATCCAAATGTTGCATTGCTTCTTACTGAGCAAAGTGCTAGTTATCGAAATCGATGAAAAAAACAACTTACGAGGGGTTGGAACTGGGAGTGAGGGGTTCTCTAGCTAAAATCCTATGCCAGGAATCCAAAAAATACAACGGTTCCTCAATCCGAGTCTCTATTTTCGTTTTATGCCCAGTTGCAAGTTGCATCCTAAACCATTTCGGGGACTCTTGGCAATTTCTCCTCGGGGCATAAATGCCTAACGGAGCAGCATTTTTTAGTTCCATGAGATGTTGCATGCTTGTTTAGGCATGGACTAGGGGACCACATCATCCATATGCTCCCGAGGCATGGTTTCGTAAATTGGACCCCTAAATCCAAATGTTGCATTGCTTCTTACTGAGCAAAGCACTAGTTATCGAAATCGATGAAAAAACCAACTTCTAAGGGGTTGGAATCGAGAGTGAGGGGTGATCTAGCTAAAATCCTATGCCATTAATCCATCGAAGTCGACGGTTCCTCAATCCGAATCTCATTTTTCATTTTATGCCCAGTTGCAAGTTGCATCCCAAACCATTTTAGGGACTCTAGGCCAATTCCTTCTCAGGGAATAAAAACCTAATGGAGCAACATTTTTTAGTTCCGTGAGATGATGCAATCTTGTTTAGGCATGTACTATGTGACCACATTTTCCATCAACTCCCGAGGCAAGGTTTCATAAATTGGATCCTTTAATCCAAATGTTGCATTGCTTCAAATTGAGCAAAACACTAATTCTCGAAAATGTTGAGTACTGTGAATTCTGAGGCATGGCACCCAGGAGTGAGGGTTGATCTAGATGAAATCCTATCCCAATAATCCATCGGAGTCGACGGTTCCTTAATCCGAGTCTCTATATTCGCTATATGCCCAGTTGCAAGTCGCATCCCAAACCATTTCGAGGACTCTTGGCAATTCCTCCTCGGGGCATAAAACCCTAATAGAGCAGCATTTTTGAGTTCCATGAGATGTTGCATGCTTTTTTAGGCATGGACTAGGTGACCACATTGTCCATTCACTCTTGAGGCATGGTTTCGTAAATTGGACCCCTAAATCCAAATGTTGCATTGCTTCTTACTGAGCAAAGCACTAGTTAACGAAATTGATGAAAAAAACAACTTCTGAGGGGTTGGAACCGAGAGTGAGGGTGCTCTAGATAAAATCCTATGCCAGGAATCCAAAAAATATGACGGTTCCTCAATCTGAGTCTCTGTTTTCATTTTATGCCCAGTTGAAAGTCGCATCCCAAACCATTTCAGGGACTCTTGGCAATTCCTCCTCGGGGCATAAATTCCTAACAAAGTAGCATTTTTGAGTTCCATGTGATGTTTCATGCTTGTTTAGGCATGGACTAGATGACCACATTGTCCATTCACTCTCGAGGCATGGTTTCGTAAATTGGACCCCTAAATCCAAATGTTGCATTTCTTCTTACTCAACAAAGCACTAGTTATCGAAATCGATGGAGAAAACAACTTTCGAGGGGTTGGAACCAGGAGTGAGGGGTGATCTAGCTAAAATACTATGCCAAGAATATAAAAAAGGTGATGGTTCCTCCATCTGAGTCTTGGTTTTCGTTTTATGCCCAGTTTCAAGTCGCATCCCAAACCATTTTGAGGACTCTTGGCAATTCCTCCTTGGGGCATAAAAGCCTAAAAGAGAAACATTTTTGAGTTCCATGAGATGTTGCATGCTTGTTTAGGCATGGACTAAGTGACCACATTGTCCATCCTCTCCCGAGGCATTGTTTCGTAAATTGGACCCCTAAATCCAAATGTTGTATTGCTTCTTACTAAGCAAATCAGTATTTATCGAAATCAATGAAAAAAACAACTTCTAAGGGGTTGGAACCAGAAATGAGGGGTGATCTAGCTAAAATCCTATCCCAGTAATCCATCGAAGTCGATGGTTCCTCAATCTGAATCTCGGTTTTCTTTTTATGCCCAGTTGCAATTCGCATCCCAAACCATTTCAAGGAATCTTGGTCAATTCCTCCTCAAGGCATAAAAACCTAACGGAGCAACATTTTTTAGTTCCATGAGATGATGCAAGCTTGTTTAGGCATGGAATATGTGACCACATTGTCCATCTGCTCCCGAGGCACGGTTTCATAAATTGGATCCTTTAATCCAAATGTTGCATTGCTTAAAACTGAGCAAAACACTAGTTCTTGAAACAATTGAGTATTGCAAATTCTAAGGCATGGCACCCGAGAATGTGGGGTTCTCTATATGAAATCCTATCCTAGTAATCCATTGGTGTTGGCGGTTCCTTAATTTGAGTCTCGATATTTTCTATATGCCCAGTTGCAAGTCGCATCCTAAACCATTTCGGGGACTCTTGGCCAATTCCTCCTCATGGAATAAAAACCTAACTAAGTAGCATTTTTGAGTTCCATGAGATGTTACATGCTTATTTAGGCATGGACTAGGTGACCACATTGTCCATCCTCTCCCAAGGCATGGTTTCATAAATTGGACCCCTAAATCCAAAATTTGCATTGCTTCTTACTAAGCAAAGCACCAGTTATCGAAATGGATGAAAAAAACAACTTACAAGGGGTTGGAACCAGGAGTGAGGGGTGTTCTAGCTAAAATCCTATCCCAGTAATCCATCGAAGTCGATGATTCTTCAATCCATGTCTCTTTTTTCATTTTATGCCCAGTTGCAAGTCGCATCCCAAACCATTTCAGGGACTCTTGGCCAATTCCTCCTCAGGGCATAAAAACCTAACGGAGCAACATTTTTTAGTTCTGTGAGATGTTGCAAGCTTGTTTAGGAATGGACTAGGTGATCACAAGAAGCGACCTAAACCCCTAGTATCATGCTTAGAGTTTAATGTAAATGCTTTGAGCCAACACCTTCAGCCTACAAACTAATACCAAGATAAAGGGAACCCAACACCATTGATGAGATCAAAAAAATAAACTACAATGAGAGATTTGTGATAGCATGTCACCTAAGCTACAATAAGTAAGAAAATAATGCAATTTTGTGGATGATAAAAGAGAGCATGAGATGTTATCATCTTCTCCAACTAACACCATGCCTCCGCTTGGAAATTCTAGGCATTTCCATACAAAAAGAGGAGAACCAAGTAGCAACAAAAACCACCATGAATATAGTGCAAAACTTGTAACTAAACCTTCAATGGAAATATTAGGAAAGGAACCCACTATCACAACAATTATTATGGTTTATGAAGCCTCACAATATGCATTACATGTGTTTAGGATGACCTCCCATACCCATAACACAATGTTAAAAGTCATCTCCAAGAAAAATCTCAAATTATGATGTTTTTCTTCATAATCATGGTAGTAAATGTCATATAGAGGATCCTCATATAACTGTCCATTGACAATGATTTGACAAAGACTCCCCTTCTTAGGGTTCTATCCAATTCTATTATTTCAATCCTTAAATATTATGCTCACCACCCCCATCAATATCTCTTTTGTGTTGCACAAAACTATAGTAGTCAAGATCTTGATCCTCCTGGACTAGAGAAAATGTATCCATAACAATCAAAGGGATGTGCTCCATAATTGGAGTTACCATGTGAGACGTTGAAATGCCTTGCATACCATTTCTTTCTCTCACCCTCAATACAAGCAACTGGAAACTAATGATTCAAATAAATATGACTTCCCAACACCATGCTATACCAGATCTATTGAATCCAGGGAATCAAACTTTTTCCCTGGTAACAATGCCAATCATCAGCTCCCAAAATTACACTTTGAAATATTAAGTCCCACATAACAATCAAGGCAAGCTCGATTCTACTCAAGAGTTCTCATTGCCACCAAATTTGCTCAAACCACATAATAATAATATGCCAAAGGGGTCATCTACTAATATTCCAAAGGGATCCACAAGGGTGACATTGTTTCCTCCTGCATCCCACACTAAAACCACATACTACTAATATTCCAAAGGGATCTTAGCAAGTGGATCCATTGCCCTCACTAGTTCCTCCATCATTTCTACATATTGCATATGAGACATAGCATGTTAGTATCTCATCTTCAGTAACTTTTGTATAGGACACTGGTTGTTATTTTAATTAAACTCCAATCCAACTTATATTTCATTAATTTAAAATAAATGAGATGTCACACAATGACATAATGTTTACTCTAGAAACAACCCAAATGGGAAAAACAAATTGCAATGGTTACTCAATTCTCATTTTGAGAATCTTTGGTTACAATGTAACTCATGGATCTTTGTGCATACTTTCCTCTTTGGCCAAAATACCCTTTGAGAGTCGTGTCAAAAGGACGAATAGGATATCTTCATGAAGAGGTCTGGGAGATATATATGTCAATCCTGGAAGATGTCTTTATCCCACTTGAACTTGAGGGGGAACTCCATATGAATGATCGACTCTCCCTATGAGCCAACTAACTCTCTATGATATTAGGCTCACACTCATTCTGCATGAAGCCTCTAAAACTTGACTCCCTCTGAGTCTATACAATATCTGGAGCCATCTTCGCCCTCTACATATGTTAACCTCCTCTGAAGTCTGATATCCTATGAACTATTCTGGGAGGTTGCTCCTTCATACTAGATCCTGACATCTGACTCCCTCTAAAATTTGGCTCCTTCTGAGATGGTACTTGGTGGGGCCATCTGCCTCACCACTGGTGGAACCACCTGCTCCTCCTCATAATTGTGACTCTATGTAACTCGAGAAACTTTGAGGTCATTTTCTCTCCCTTAAAGTATCATTGAGAGTTTCATGCTTCTCTACATCCTACAAAGTGTCACGAAACCAAGCTAGCCTCTTCCTAGTCATTGCAACATCTATAGGTAGATCCACTAGCTCCACTGGATCTACTAACGCTTCTTGGTATTATGAAGGATGAACAACTAGACAGGGATCTGTACGGTCATCCTGCTCAAAAATCAAATTTTAATTTTTTTTTAAATAAATATATGTTGTCGCAAGAGCAACGACTGCTAGAATTGTTGTGACGAAATTGTTATACAAATAATGAAAAATTGTATAGCAATATCGTCACAAAATGACCTGTTATTGTCGCTCTTGTGATGATCACTTCTATAACTAATTCGTCGCAAATTTATCCGGATTGTCGATCTTGTGACAATCTGCATATATTGTCGGGCGTGCGACGATATCCCTATATTGTCTCTCTTGTGACGATCTCTCTAACATTGTCTCATGTGCGATGATTTTCCTCCTTTATTTCTCTTTTGACGATGTCCCTAGTGTCGTCACTCTTGCGATGTTGTGTCAGGTTCGTCGCACGTGCCACATCATGTGAAGCAATGTTTGGAAGACCTTATATTCGTCGTAATATGCACGACATAATGTCGCAAGAGTGTCGAAATAGCCATCACAAAATGACCCAAATTTGCCAGTTATACCTTCCATGACGTGATTAGGTCATAGCCATGAAAGAATACACAGTGGAGCTATGATATGAAAAAAACATAGCCACGGACTAATACAAAGTGGATAAATGTGACAATACATACATCAGTGAGATCACTGGCATGATGGCCATACTGGAATATTATAAGTACTCAAATAATATCCATTGCAACCTTGGGAAGGAACATAACAGAGGTGAGCTCCTAAGAGGTTCCCAGGGTCTTTGTCTTGATCCTGAAATGGTACAATTCTAACCATGTGAATAGATGTGTTCATGTCGAACATTGTAGAAACCACTTGATTATCGATCATTGATTTATATAATTAACAAGTGCGAGGTAAATCACCAGTGATGAAAATGACTCCCAAGGTACCTAAGTACATTCCAGCGAATGTGAATAAATAATCTGAAGTCGAACATTCATGGAATCATTCGATCAAAGGCCATTGATGTAAACCCATTGTTGAAAGAGAGGAAACCTACCATTGGAGCATGCAAGTTCCAAGGTACTAATTGGTTTCTAAGTCTAATTCCTCAATAATGTGTTGAAGTTGACATGAACAAACTCATCGAAGGAGGGCCATGATGTGTCCCCCATCATCGACATGAAACTAACATAGGAAAGTGATACAATATAATAGATCAAATGAGCACAGACTAACATGAGGATGAAGGTTGGTGATACTGCAAAGTGGTTGATTTGGGCTAAAACTTCCCTTAAACATTGTGAGGCATGAAAAATGACTTGGAAACATTGACTTGATGAGAGATAGACCAAAACATAGTGTGACGATAACTGGGGAACTCTTCGGGTGGTCTGAAGGAGTATAATGACTCATAGGATTTGTATGAATTAGAGAAAAGTAAATTACTCAACTGTAAGAAAAGATGCAAATAGGTTCCATGTTCAAGGGAGACAACAAACATCTCCCATATTTCTTTTCCAAAAAACTAACCCACTTCCCTCAAATTTTCCCCCACCATGAACGATGAGTACCTCTTTGTTTTTTACCAAGCTTGAGGAGGATAACAGGTTCTCAATATAGCTCATCTTCGATGAGTTCCTCATCACATGTTTAACAAACCTAAAGAAGGAGGGGTTCAATCCCATATGGGTCTTTCAATGTATAATTTGATGATCCAAGATAAGATAAACTCGGTTGTATTTTCACATTTAGAGAGTCTAAAAAGAACTTAAATAAGACTCTAGGGTTTTTATTTTTCATAAATTTAGTCCCCCGAGCCCAAAAAAGTATAAACAATAAAAGGGAGAACTCTTCTATCCAAGGCTAACTAGAGTACTCATTTTTCGTAATTAGTCCATCCAGTCCAAAAAAGGGTTAAACTTACACCGAATAGACACCCTTTCAAATCCTTTTAACGAGTGTGAAAGGAAACAAGCTCCCTCAGAAATATTTTCATGTTTAGAGAGTCTAAAAAGATCTTAAAGAAGACTCCAAAGAGTTTCTTTTTCGTATAGTTTTGTGAGCCCAAAAAAGTGATAAAAGTATACTCGGTAACTTATTCTCATGTATTTATGAGCACGAGAAAGAATAAATACTAAGCTCGTCTAGAGAGAACAAGTGGCATGCAACTAAATTCCAATGGGTGGAATGACTCCTAAGAAATGAGTGTGATAGGGTGTAGCAAGTAGGCATGGCAAGCAAGGACCACTCACAGTAGCATGTCTCTCTAGAGGGTAATTGCAAAATGGGATCAGTGTGATGCAAACGGCTACTATCAAGCATAATTGCAATGGCCACAAGTGAGATGGAAAATAGCAGTGAAGCAATTGCAAGCACAACCATTAAGAAGATAATAAGATGTATTCCTCATTTTTTAATGAGCTTGAAATAGAGAATGAACTATGCTCGAAGTGTCTACTTCATTTTTTAATGAGCTTGAAATAGAGAATGAAACTATGCTTAGGGTTGGTTTCATTTTTTAACTATATTGAAACCAAAAATGAATTATGCTCGGAATTGGTTTCATTTTTTAACAAGATTGAAACCGAAAATGAACTATTCTCATAATGACACCCATTAACAGGTTTCTTCCCAGCATGATGTCTAGAGGTTGGCACTTTGAGTGATACCAATTGGCAGGTTTTTTCCCAACATGATGTCCATAGGTTGGTACTTTTCCCCTAGCATGATTGGTAGAAGCTAGCAGCTTAACTCGAGCATGATGTCCAAAGGATGGAGACATACCTCCCAAGCTTTTTTTTCATCCATCAACTCTTCTTCTGCACCCGATTAGAATCTTGGCTACTAATAGGAATAGGTTCACTAGAGAGGGGGGAAGAAAGAGGATCAACTTACACAGGCGAAGGAAATGAAAGTTTAGGTACTAGATTTTGTGGAAGACTTGACTCAATTGGAGGGGGGTCTGTTTCATTTTTTAACGATATTTACACAGAAAATGAACTATGATCGTGATTATTTGTTTCATTTTTTAATGAGCTTGACAAAGAAATTAAACTATGCTCATGGTTATTTGTTTCATTTTTTTAACGATCTTGACACAAAAAGCAAACTATGCTCATGAACCTTGACCATGGCTTCAAAGAGGTCTTCATTGGACAGAAGGACAATGCTCTGGAAAGAATGTATGTCAAGAGACTCAATTTTGGTAATGGGGGAAATATCAGGCTCCAAATCCCACATTGAAGGGTTCACCATGTCAACTATAGGATTTGAGTCTAATGAACTCGGGAATACAATGAGAGGCTCCTTCTCATTAGCGGTTGAAGGCATGGGACACAATACCACATAATTAACCTATGAAGGGAGGGATATCACTTTCATATAAGGAACATTTAGGGAAGTCAGATGGTCGGCAGTCAGATCATGACTAATGAATGAAAATGGTCAATGGTCAAAATGTTTCCATTATGAGGGAAATGCATCACTCGAAAGAGTGTGGACATGACATCTTTCATAGCATAGACATAGTATCGCCCAAGGAGTGAATTAAATTCCAATGGACCTTGGACTACCATAACATCCATACAAACATTTTTCCCTCCTAAGGTGATGGGAAGTTGAGGAAGGATCCCTAAAGGTTCAATGGATCTTCTATTAAAATCCAATAGATGATGGGTAATTTCCACAAGCTGAGGGGAACCCAAATATATCCAAGCGGCTGAGGATATAATTCTAACATAAGTGCCTTCATCAACAATAGTGTGATGTATTATCTTATCACAAACCTACACAGTGATTTGGAAAGGTATGCAGGAAGGAAAGTGAGGCTCTATCAGCCTATTCCAGTCAAATGAAATGACCTCGGTACTTGGATGGGGTGCCATTGAAATGGGTGAAATTCCCCCTTATCTGGAGGAATCTAAAGTGACAAGAAAAATATTAGTGGTATCCACTTCACTCTCCAAGGGAAGAGTGGGATCGACTAAGGATTGAATCAGACAGAACACTTCATCTATTAAGAACTAAATATCAATATAACTTAGAAAAACCTCAGAAAAAAGTACTCAACGCCTTGAAAAAGAGATAATTTCAGATAATAAGCCTCTTCGAGTGGGCAACCTCCTTTTACCCCACTTACAACTAATAATTAATATGCCGACATAATTACAACTAATGGCCTAAAGCTGACATAAATAAAATAACATTACTAATATAATATGCCCCAATTAAGGGGTAATGAGCCAATATTAGGGCTTAACATGCCCCTCCCCTTGAGACAAGTGTTGTCCACAACACTTGAGTAAATATGGATGCTTCTATATAAAAGACTCATCTTCCCAAGTGGAATCTTCAGTCGATAGTTTCCTCCATTTAATGAGATACTTTGAAATGGATCTATTCCTCAGCTGGAGAATTCTTGTGTCAATGATGGCTTTAGGCTCCAATATGATTTTTCCTTCCTCATCAAGTTCTGGCAATATAGTTTGAACTGGGATCTTGTCGCCTATAACCTTCTTTAAGCATGAAACATGGAAACCTAGGTGTACTCATGAAGATGCAGGCAGCTCCAATTTGTATGCCATAGTACCAATCTTTTGCAACACATTATAAGGGCCATAGTACTTTGGTGATAATTTATTATCCTTCTTGGCTTGCTTGAGGGACATTTGTTTGTATGGTTGT
>ML812276.1:137835-161208 GCA_009831015.1 Picea engelmannii
GTTAGTTTGTCCGTGACATCTAGGACTAACCTGTGGCTAAGAAACTGTGACTCAAGGACATCTAAGCTGTCAAAATCACCTGGGGATCGCACCTGGCCTGAGCCACACCAACCCTTAACATGGATGGATTTTTTTCCCCACAGGTTTTGAACCGGTGACTTAACATCATGGAGCACCTTAACAGCACACTTTGTCACTGACTATCCTACACCTTAGGGACTAAAATTTGAAGGACATGGGAGTGGGCTTTGATCCACTTATGTGTACAACCACACGTTCAATCACTACCTCAAGGTGCCCCCATGGATCCAGGTAAATCCCTCACAAGAATTGAACCTTTCCCAATGGTGAAAAACTCCTCGCTTTCCACCATTGGATCCAACCCCTTTGGGCCTTGTATTGTTGTTAGTGTTATTTTAATTTATCATTTGTGTGGATTTTATTTATCTTCTTTCATTTCCTGCATTTTGTTTATGATTTCTATTTACAACTCACAGGAACACTAATTCATAAAAATTATTAATTGAATAAAGATTGTTTTACTTTAGTTGCAAAAGCCTTCATTAGATCATATGATTGAAAGCCTGTAATTGTCTTGCAGCTAATAATCTTGTAGGTTAATGGTTTCAAGTGTTTAGAATCATTCCTATGATTTTTCATTAAATATATTTCTTTAAATTTACATTTACTTATTTTTTTGTAGCTAAGAAGAAACTTTGTTTATGCAGCTAAACAATGAGCAGTTTTGATTTCGCATAAGTACTCACTTAGAGATAGATTAGAATCTAACACTTGCATATATTTTGCATGCACTTCATCAATTTATGAACCTCGGGTTGATGATTTGATGTATCATATTTCACCTGATTGACTGACACATTAGACAAAGTTGATCTCAACTAACTCCTAAGTGTCTAAATATACTAACACAAAATGATCTTTGAGAATATCTATACTTTGGTCTATTATTTTTTCAAATTTGTCCAACTTTGGAAATAAGGTCTTAATTAGTGTGATATCCCTAGTTGTCTTGTCAATATAAATTTCATGCATGCCTTATTGATTTTTTAAAGTGACAAAATGTCTTGTATTTTCTTTTTAATTTCATCTTCAAGGAACTTCAATACATCCTCTTGAGGGAAGAAACCATCCTTTGGACCAAATGAGGGGAAGTAGCAATTTTCTGCAAGTTTTTTTGTGTTTCTTTCCACATCATGGCATAGTCTGCCAAATCATGTTGAATGACCTTCAATGCAATCTAATCTAGATCCCTCCAATGTTTTAGGACAAATTCAATACCAAGTAGATCCTTCTCATTTAATGATATTTCTAGAGGAACATCACCTAGATAGCGCTGCCACTTTTTGATGTTGTCAAAATGAAATTGAGTTTGTTCATAAGATATCTTCTAGTCCTATATGTGATTCTGGACAGTGGATATATCTTGATTCTACACTTGTAGGTTTTAATCTCTCTAATAGAACTCTCATTGTGCAATGGTCACTTCATTTTAAATTTCCTGAGAATAATCAATGAATTCTTAAACATCATATTGACTAGACTTATAATAGTCTACTTGATTTTGTAGTAAAGATATCTTATCTTCATACTCTTTCATTTTCCTATCTACATCTACTATTTTGTTAAAAATAGCCTATTAAAATGTAATTCATGCAGAATTAGTCAATGTTAGACAAGATTGGTTGGTGTCCATCACAATATACTCAATAGTGATCACAAGCTCTTGATCAAAACTAATATTTTGTGAGTCTATATCACAATTTTCTTCTTCTTTCTTCTTCTTTTAAAATTCATATTTATTCCTTAATTCTTCTTCCTCGATAAGTTTTTAAGCCTCTACATCTACTTTGGTGTTTTCTTCTTATTCTTTATTATTGTCTTTGGCACCTGTTTTATGTTTTTTCTCAACTTCCCTCCTCAATAATTGTTCTTTGGTTGATGTTTTATCCTACATATCTATATTTTTCTTAGACATATCTTATACTTTGGATTTTTCCTTAGCTTTAACTCTTTTATTTTCTTACTCTTTTATTTTTTCCTCTAAGGCTTGGAATTTTATTACAGTTGTGTCTACTTCTTCCATTTTCTTCCTTTTCTTGTATCAGTGCATGTATCTTTTATGCACCTCATTATATGTAAGAGCACATCTCTTTATCTCTTCAAATTCATTATTTTCACGAGAATAGGTGAAAGAAATATTCACCTAAGATATATTTTTTAAACAATTTCTAGAGGATATTGCATCTGGTACCTCTCCAAGAGAATGTGATAAGCTTCCATCTTCTCCCCTTATTTTGATCACCCATGAAGAATCAGTCAATCCATATCAATATATAAAAAAAAGGATGTGGGGGACAAAGTTTCTTCTGATGCTTCAAGAGATAGATGTTGACACCATGTAGATATGTTTAATAACCAATCTATTAAATTACCATCCCATTATGGACATGGGTGTAAATGTGTTGAACCTGCACAAAATATATCTAGCTGGGAATTGACATACATTGTTGTAGAGAAAATAGAAGAAAAGAGAAGCAGGAGAGAAAGAATGGAATAATTCTCATTAATCAAATGAATGAATGATAATTTACACATGATATACTCGGTATAACTCAACCAATGCGCACAGGAGGAGAATCCAATGTTCCATAGTGCTAGTATAGAGTGATCTGGACAAACACCAACAGTTATGGGAGTAAACTGCCACCTAGTCTAGTCTCTCGGGCAGTTATAGGAGTGAACAACCACCTAGCTGAGTTAACTAGTCTATTAGTCTTTGGTTAACTAACTGAAACAGAGTGAAGTGAGGAGGAGATTAGGGAATCATGGGTAATGCGCTAGTCTGGTGATGATCCCAAGGAAAATGTGGATTAGATGGTAATGATCCCAATGTTGCATGGTGATAATCCCAATGTAGCATCTAGACTCTACTCAACTTATCAAACTGAAGAGAAAACTGAAGAGAATATTCTCCCTAGAGGAATATTCTTCCTAAAATATAGGATACTAAATAATGACTAATAAACATAGGAAAAACCTTAGGAAAAAGAAATCCTAGGTGTGTGTGAAGTAACTCCAACACCCCCCCCCCCTAAACATCACTATGGTGAAAATAAAGAATGGGTCCCAACAACGAGGCCATGTTAGGTACCCAAATACAAAATATACACTGAAATAAAGCGAGGGAAGAGGGAAAAACGCATGGGAAAAATCCCCCCTCAAAGTACAATGTATGTAAAAAGAAGAACTAACAATTTCTAGGCAATTGTGTCCTTCACTCCAAGACAACTGTTGAGAGAATGGAACTTCTACTCAATGAAGGTATTGGTGAATGTGTTTGCAATATGTTTTTTTGAAGGACAAAACTGCAGGTTGATGATCCCCTCATGTACTAAGTCTCAGATGTAGTGCATGTGGATCTTGATGTGCTTCGTCCACTGCCTCTGAACTAGATCTCTGCAGAACTTCAGATTGCTCTGGTTTTCATACCAGATGATGATCGAGCGATGAAACTGAATTCTCAACTCAGTGAGAAAATGTTGTAGCCACATAGCCTGAATGGTTATGTTAACTACCCCTATGTACTCTGCCTTGGTTGAATATAGAGAAATAGCAGCATGCTTCTTGCTCGACCAACAGATAGGCCCAGAACCAAGACTGAGTGAGTAACTATATGTGGACTTGTGACCAATGTTATCGCCATCCCAGTCAGAATCAGTAAACCCAATGAGGCTCAATGTAGAGTCCGATGAATAGTGAATCCCAAAGGTGATGGTGCCTTGTATGTATCAAAGGATACACTTTGTAGCCTTCCAATGTAGCTCATGTGGCTCCTGCATGATCCTAGAGAATGCACCAATTGCATAGGAGAGGTATAATGTGGAGTGTGTGAGATACAACAAGATCCCGACTAGATGTATGTACAGTGTGTTTTCAACCAGTGGAGTTTCCCCGCCATCCTCAACTCTGACTCATGATAGGAAAGGAGTCGGGGCAGACTTGTAGTCTATCATGTGAAATCTCTCAAGGATATCTCATGCATACGTAGCCTAAGACATTTTGATGTCTGATGCATCCTCACTGATCTCGATTCCAAGGAAGAAATGTAGCACACCCATTTCCTTCATCATGAACCTGTCATGCAGAATCCTCTTGACTGCAACAATCGTTGAATTCAAGCAATCGGTGATCAACAAATCATCAACATATAGAACTAGGAGTAAAAGTGAATCGGTCGTCCTGATCATGTAAACATTTGGGTCTGATTTAAAATGTACAAAGTTCTGTGATAGCAGGTAGGAATCCATCTTGGCATACCATTCCCTCAGATCCTACTTGACGCCATAAAGATATTTCTTCAGTTGACAGACCAAAGATGAATCTTGCATAAATCCCTGGGGCTACTCCATATAGATCTCCTCAGAGAGATCGTCGTAATGAAATGCATTCTTCACGTCCATCTGATGGACTTCCCATCCCTTGGTTGTTGCAATGGTAAGTGCAAAACGTATGGAATCCATCTTCGCTACTAGAGATAAGGTCTCATCATAGTCAATTCCATGCACCTATTAAAATCCTTTGGAAACTAGATTGTCCTTGTATCTGCTAATATGTCCATCCATTTCTCTCTTGGTCATGTAGACCCATCTGCACTTGATAAATTTCCTTGTTGAAGGAAGGGGAACCAAATCCCAAGTTTGGTTCTCGAGGAGGGATTTTTACTCCTCCTGCATGGCGGATTCCCAAAAGGGATTTCCAGCAGCATCGCCATAATACTGTGGATCTCAAGAATGAACCAAGAAAATATGTTTGGGTGGAAATGGTTCGGTGGCAGTGAGTGCAAGAGGAGGCTCCTCAAAATCAGATCGATTCCTCCTAGTATCAGTTGGATCCCCAACAAGATCCCCTACATCCTGAAGAGTAGTCTGATCCCACTTGAGCCTCGACTTTGGCTCTATATCTGCATCTGCATGCATTGACTCCACATCCGATTGTACTAAATCTATATCCGGATCATTTGAATCCTCTGAATCAGAAATCTCATCTGAAAAAGAGTCAGCATATGCATGCTAATCATCTCTAACAGGTGGAAGAACAAAGGTGTATGCATGCGACTGTTGGGGTACATGTGAGACACTTTCCTCAAATTGGACACTTCGCTCAATGATGATTCAATCTGAAAAAATATCAATGAGTTTGTATCCCTTCACACCGTTGGGGTATCCAACAAAGATACACTCTATGATCTGTGGATAAAGTGCCTTCCTCTTCTCAGAGGGAATCCTGGCCCATGCACGTGAACCGAAAATATGAAAGTGGGTCACTTTCATTTTGAGGCCGCTCCAAGCCTCATAAGGGGTCTTATCCTTGACAGATCTATGGGGAGATTTGTTTTGGATGTAGGTTGCACAATTAAGTGATTCAACCCATAATATTTGTGGAAGTCACTTTGCATGTAGCATGCAAGATGCCATCTCTTTTAGAGATCTATTTTTTCGCTCAGCAAATTCATTTTGCTGCAGACTATAGGGAACTGTGTGCTACAAATGAATCCCTGCATCATGACAAATATTTTGGATCTCATGGTTGACATACTCTCCCGTTATTAGTTCAAAGGCTTTTTATTTTATTTCTTGATTGTGTCTCAACAAGAGCTTTGGAATCTTTGAGATGTTGAAAGACATCTGGTTTTTTCTTGAGAAAGAAAATCCATGTGAAGCGTGAGAAATCATCAACAAAAATGAGCACATACATTGATTTTTTGATTGATGGATGCGGAAAAGGGCCCATGAGGTCACTGTGGATCAGATCTACAGGAGAGGAAGCTCTCTGAGTCTTTCCTTTGTCGAATTTCTCTTGAGGGTGTTTTCCAAGAACACATCCCTCACAAATTCATTTGGAGAAGTGGATATCAAGTATACCATCAACCATTACATGCTTTCTAAGTTGTTTCATATATCTAAAATTTAAATTCCCAAACCTTGCGTATCATATCATACTACTTTCATCAGCATGGGTAAGCAATAATGGAGAAACTGGTTCAATAAATTCAGAAAATGTGTAGAGTCTAGATTGATGATTTACCTCACCAGTAGAAACCCTGGAATTGGTTTGCATTTCATAGATATCCACTACATCATGTGTGAATATGAATCTCTTTCCAGTTCTAGAGTTATTCATCTGATAAATGGAGAGAAGATTGACGGAAAGTTTGGGAACATGCAGCACATTCTCGAAGCTTCTGTTTGTGAGTTCAATCCTTCATTTTCCGATGACCTCGACTGGAGATTTGTCCCCCATCAGAATAGGAGGATGTTTGCATGTATCCAATGAATAATAGGCCTCTTTTGTGGCAGCCATGTGGTGTGAATCTCATGAATCTAAGATCCAAGCATCGGGAGAGGAGTTGATGGCAATCAAAGCATGGATAGAATTTCCTTTCTTGGGATTCTAATCTTCTGGCTTCTTCTTCTTGGCACCCTCAGGGATGCGATATCCAAGGTTGTTTTGCTAAAGTATTTGTTTCATTATATCTATGTGTTTATGCATACATGTAGATTATGGATGGAATCCTTTGTGGAAGTAAGAGAATTTATCCCCTTTTCTTCCCTTTCCACCTTTGGATCTGAAGGCATCGTTTAAGGGTTTTGAGTACCCTTCCTTCTTCAAATTTTCATGTACTTTCCTTTTTTATTTATCTTTATATTTATGATATTGATGACCGCTTCCATCTTGCACAGTAAGTGCATGCGCCTTTGGGACTTTGATTTTGTTGATGTTGATGAGCTTGTTCTGCTCTTGTGTCAGACGCTCGATAAAGTCCTCAAGAGAGGGAATCTTCCAGGTAGATCTAGATGAAAATATAATTGAATGAAATGTGGATACAAACACTGAGTATTCTAGACCAAGTTTGGAGAGAATGGTGAGAACCATTTGTTTCTCCTCCTTATATTGTCAACCCCACAAGCCTTGAGTTGTGACAGCAAATCCTTATATTTGGTAAAGAAATCTTAGAGATTGTCGAAGCTTTTTGGATCCAATGTGATAAATTCCACCTCGAGCATGTGTCCCCTCATCTCATCATGTTTTCTAAAAATCCCTTCCATGGTGGTCCAGGCTTCATTGGGGCTTTTACAAGAGGATATGTGAAAGAGAAATTTGGGAGAAATCCGACTGCATATTGTTCCAAACACTTCATCCATTCAATATAGATACTTGGATTTTCTTAAGGATGATGTTGGTTCCACCTTTGTGTTCATGGTTAAACTGTACAATCCTTTTCTTCAAAGATGTATTATCATCTTCTCCTTCCATGCAAATAAATTGTAAGATTGAATTCTTTTGGAAATTCCATTTTTTTCGTTGTCTTCAATATTCAGTACCTACAAAAATAATTTGGTGTGTCTTTTCCCTAGTAGTCCATCGGATCTGATACCATGTAAATGTGTTGAACCTACACAGAATATATCTAGCTAGGAATTGACATACACAGTTGCAGAGAAAAAGAAGAAAAGAGAAGCAGGAGATAAAGAATGGAAGAATTCTCATTAACCAAATGAATGAATGATAATTTACACATGATATAATATGTATAACTCAACCAATGCACATTGGAGGAGAATCCAATGTGCCATAGTGGTGGTATAGAGTGATATGGACACACACCAGCAGTTATGGGAGTAAACTTCCCTCTATTCTAGTCTCTCAGGAAGTTACGGGAGTGAACTACCACCTAGCTGATTTAACTAGTCTATTAGTCTTCAGTTAACTGACTGAAATAGAGTGAAGTGAGGAGGAGATCAGGGAATCATGGGTAATGCGCTAGTCTGGTGATGATCCTAAGGAAAATGTGCAATAGTTGGTGATGATCCCAATGTTGCATGGTGATAATACCAATGTAGCATCTAGACTCCACTCAATTGATCAAACTGAAGTGAAAACTGAAGAGAATATTCTCGCTAGAGGAATATTCTTCCTAAAATATAGGAGACTGAATAATGACTAATAAACATACGAAAAATAAATAATAGGTGTGTGTGAAGTAACTCCAACAATGGGTTGGAAATGTTTTTGGAGGCCTTGTTGCCCCATAAATATTGATATAAGTATACCATTAATCTATATACCAATCTCTAATATTTTTCAACACTTTTATATCTCCTTGAAACAATATTGAGCATGTATTGCAAAATATTAGCTCATACAATGGTGCAAAAAGATTGATCGCAAATCTAAGGATAATTTTGCATGTACTTATTGTTGGGTCCTATGTTTTGAGAAGCGTCTGATTTTGAGGAAATACAATTTTTTTTGCAGAAAACGTAGCACGTCAGCGAAAGACTTGAAGTGGCAGAAAACAATTAGACGAGTGGAAAGCTAACTGAAAAGTGTGTCAGTAATGAAAACAACCAACAACATAATGCACCAGTTGGATGAGCAGTGGAAAGAACCAAGATATTCGAGCACATGTTAGGAAAGACAACGGAATCAAGAAGAAAATCTAGAAAACACAACAAAATCAAGAATTCAAGAAGCACACAAGCGAAAAATATAAATATGGAGCTATGTAATGGGAAGAGGGATGTTTTAATTGTTTCCTCTATTACTTTGGGTTATTACGGGTTATTATTATCACCATTGTTATTGAGTCGGTATCCAGAGCTTTTGTAAATGGTTCTTGAATGTCACTATGCTTGCACAGAAGCTTAGAGTATGTAATGGGTATCTGGGAATAGATTTTGTTGAATAAGTGATTGTACGAGAGATGCACTCTGCGTATAATTTTTTTAAGATCTTGCTAATGTAAGAGATTATTCAGGCCCTAAAATTTTGTTGTATTGTGTATGAATTCATAGTTTCCAGGTTGCTCAATTACTTATGTCATGTGTATCTAACATATAATTATTGTTTATGAATGTCTTCTTTGGTCTTGATGTATGAATCTGAATATGGTAATGCTAAACCCGGTAATGCATTCTCTTTATCTCACTTCACCACACACAAGTCTCGGTTGCGCTTCATATGAGACCTCCTTCCCTTGTGGAAGGTTGAATATGCTAGCGCTCATAGACTACAATGGTACTCTTTTTTGGTAACCTCCAAGAACCTTGGTCTCAATTTTGTTCTAAGAAATGGTTCTATTGTTGAGACCCGATCTTTAAAGTGAGTCTTTAGAGGATGCCTCATGGGATATTCAAGTTTGATGTTGAGAATTGGTGGGAAAGAGGATGTGACTAGTTTATACAGCAAGAATCTGAGTTATGCCACAAAATATTTAGGGTTGTGAAGAGCGTTTTTTCCTATTCAAAACCTGCAAGTGACCAATACGATATATTTTGTATTTGATTCCTTGAAGAGGTATTTTAGTGGTTTGATTGGATGCAAGAAGCATCGAAATATAAAGATCAGGTCAAGAGAAGATATAACTAGAGTGTTGAGAGTTTAGTATCTCTTCACTGGTTAGATCATCAGATCTCTTGTGCTGCGGAATTTTGGGTGCAAACTACCCTGGAAGGATATATTATTGAGTTTGTTGCAGATAACCACCAATATTTTTTGAAAGTAGAAGTCATATTCCATGAAGGATACAAAGGAAGATTTTTGCAGGAAATTCTTCTTTGGATCAATATTTTTCTAGTGGAATAAGGGATGCTACCTATTCCTTCAATTGAGATGGAAACATAAACCCCTGCATTCGGGGGGGAGGTGATTCACAGGACTGTCGTGAGTCAATAAAGAATGATTTTCTGGATATGGGGGGTCGATGAGAGAAGAATGAAAAAAATGAATGATCTCTAATAAGGGATACAACTACTAGTGCTAAAAAGAGGTGGCGAAACTAGATGAGAAAGTTCATGAAGAGACCTGATCAATCGTAGATGGAGATTGATTGCGATGGTAGTCGAAGAAAAGAATTGGAGAAATTGTGAGAGTTGTAAAGATGTGGAAGGTTGGTCAATTGATGGTTGAAGGAGAAATTCGGTGAGAGAGGTGAAGATTATGTAGGATTAAGATGGGAGAAGGGAATATGACAAGAGATCTATGAAGAAGTAAAGATATATGCCCCTACTGAAGTATAATACTCATCTGAGACCTCAGAAGGAGCTCCGGGAGATTCGAAACCCACAATGCCATAAAATGTGACTGCATCATGAGGTAGATTCAACATTGCAAGAAAATGTGACCCCCTAGATTAAAGAAATATGTTATGTGGGTAAAGGCCCCATATCTGAGTCACCTATTCCCTCGACACCATCTGAAAATTTGGTAATCTCTACAATCAATCTTTATGTTGGTTCTATTGTTTCTAATCCTTGTAGTCCAACAAGTTTAAGTAGTAGTAGTAGTAACAACAATGTGGAAAATGTTTCAGTTATGTCACAACCAGGACCTTTGGGGTTCATATTAATAGGATATCATATTCCATCGATGGTGCATCAACACGCAAGGTCTCTTACCCAATACCCAAAATTTTGGGGTAAAGGGGATGAGGACGTTGAGCAACACTAGTTTCTTTGTGAAGCCATCTAGAGGTCTCGCGATACTTTAGATGCAAACAAATTAGTTGAGTTCCATACTACCTTGAAGGGTCAAACACTAAATTGGTACATGAAATCTATCGAGATAGGGAATAATCAAGGGAAACCTTTCTCTTAAACGCAGGTGAAGCATAATTTTATAGCGGAATTTTGATTACCTCAGTCGGATCAACAGGCTCTCTCGGAGTTGCGGGAGATAAAACAAAGAGATGGTGAGTCTGCATGGGAATATAACCAAATATTTAAGGATGTGATAGGAAAATTAGAAAACCCTATCCATAAGGACCACCAGAGAGAATGGTTTATTCATGGATTGTTACCGTTAACCTGAATCCCATTAACTCAGCAACGAATAGCTACTTTGGGGGAAGAATTGGAACAAGCCATGAAAATTGAGGCTATGGTTGACTATCCTAGAAGATTGTGAGTAATGTGACCACCTGAAGATAATAATATTGTACAACTACAAGGCAAGATCTCCACGTTAACTGAAAATATCCAAGAGTTAACCCTTCCTAGAGTAGGTAGGCCGCAGGTCTGGTGTACTGGATATTATACCAAATGTCACACAATAATTGAATGTCTAGGATTGAGGGGTGCAGAACCCCCTCCTCACTCAATGGTGCCTCCACTAGTAGGACCATCAGGGGGAGTTGTGCAAGTTGCCACTACAGTTTCATTTCACGGTTGTGTTCAATACCATGCTTTCCCGAATCATCAAGGAGGCAAAAACAATGAGTGTTGCAAGATTTGTAGAAGTCATGAGCACTCTCCTAGGCACTACCCTATTCTAAAAGCTACAACCCTATTACGAATATAGTATATTGTGAATTATGTGGGTCACCTACTCATACCACCAACCAATGTAGAGATTTGGATTCTCTAGATGACAAATTGGATCGTTCTGCATTTAGAGACAACAAAACTCCTCAAGGATTTGGAGGAGGCTATTGAGGTGGAGGAAACTTCATAAGAGGATGGACTGGTGGAAAGGGACCAGGATGCTACTAAAACTATGATGAGCAAGGGAATATTGTAAGATATTTTCCGCTTCCACGAAGATCATGGTGTGCACATTTTAGAAATAATACTTGCTCCATCGAAGATTGTCCCATGTCAGGCAAAGAGGAGCCAATCTGATCAATTATGAACCTAGATTTGGAGCTAAGGGAAAATAGCCCAATATTAACATTGTCATTAATGGAGGAAATAAGCCTGGTGCCGATATTGAAAGTCCTCATCAGATAAAAATAAAAAAGGAAATACATGAGAGTACCAAGTATGATCTTGTAAGGCAAAGGGGATTTTTCAAAGATGCAATGGAGATGTACAGACAACTATCTAGCTCTCCAATTCTTGAGGCTTTGGAACCAATTTCTAAGCCAAATCCTCACCAAAATGAGGAGCCACCCGGTGAGTCATAGAAGGTTGTTGATATGTGGTTACAACTATTTTCTGACATTTTGGATGATGAACAACTTATTGGGAAGATGTGTAACACACTCATGAGGGCCTTGGGAACTGAAGGAAGATCAAAATATTCCATTGTTGTTAACCTTCCAGCAAGGAATGCAAGTAGGATGCATAGAAGGAAGAGGATAAATGGGAGGTAATTATGGTTGAATGTTGATGTTAACGACTATGAGGTCAGGGACGTTATGTTGGACTTAGGTTCTGATGTCAATATCTTGCCAAGGAAAACTTGGGAAGCGATGGGTAAGCCCAAACTTGTATATTCCCCTATTCAGATGTGGATGGCGTATCAATATTGCATTTATCTAGTAAGAAGGTTGCAAAAAATTGAAGTGGATTTGGGCGGTGTCAAAACAGTGGCAGACTTTGAAGTCATTGAGATAATGGGGGGGAAATATATGTACCCAACCCTATTAGGCATTTCTTGGGCCTATGAGAACTATGATATAATAAATCTTAAGAAAGAAATTATGACCTTTGAATATCATTTCCTAAAAGTCACTCAACCTCTAGACCTATATCAAGGTCCATGATATAGTGACCCATCAGATCAGAGTATGGAGCATGATGCTCTATATCAACTCTACACTATGATTGCAAACAATCAAGCAGATTATATTAATGCCACTGTAGACGGATCCATAAGTTGGTGAAGTATTTAGTCTGTGAATGAAGATTTTGAAGTTGGTTAGGACAACTGGAAACAAAGAAGATATGAGAACTTTTCAAGGTGTTGTACAACTGTCCGAGCAGTAAGGTGGATTGGAATGAAGATCAGGGAGTTTCCAACATATGACAGTACCTAAAATATAGAGTTTTCTCATTAATATGGAGGGTGGGATTGATCTGGATTTATGAGAGGAACGAAATGAATAAAAGACTGAATACAACAAAACATAGATACGGAGAACAATAACAGATATCTAGTGAACAATAAATTCTATTGAATAAATAAAATAGGTTGAAATTGTAAAACTGCAGAACTGAAAACAACTTGCTCGAATGGTGGTAGCTATTTTTGAGAAGAGATGTGGCTTCTACGTGCATTCGTATGAGTAGAATGATTACAATGAGGCTCCAAAGGCCTTTTTAACATTACTCATGAATTCCAAAACCCTAGACATCCAAAAACCTAACCCTAGGAGATGAAAGGCCAAACGTTATGTGGGCCCCGAAGAGTAAGTTGGTACCTCAATTTCTCGTGGTCATAATTTTATCATACGACCTCTATTTTAGGTGCGCGATCGCTCGTTGGAAAGGTCTTTTCGAGAAATACACATTATATTGTCAAACTCTGACTTTATCTACAATATGACTGTGGCAAGCCAAAAAAACATTGTTTAGGGCCCCAAAACGGCCCTTGAAGTACAAAAAGATGTACTAACATGAAAAATTCCAAAATAATCCATTTAGATTGGGTGGGCGGCCATCAATATCCACCTAACAGTTGTGTAGGGATTCAGATAGCCTCAAAAGTTTAGAACCCACAATTACAAAGAATTACATAAGAACGTGTTAAACTAAAAATATTAAAATGAGCCACTTGGAATAGGTGGGTGGCCACCAATATCCACCTGGATCAATCCTCCCCCCTTAGGAATAAATGGTCTCCATTGTGTTGAGTGCCCCCATCAGGTGAGGAAATTTCTACTGAATTTGGCCCTGGGTGAGCCATTTTCCTTGGTGTAGAAGTTGCCCTGCCTTGACAACTCGATAAAGTTGGATCCTCTGCTAGCAAATTCCCTTGACTTGTGTGTCCACTATCTAATCAGTAGATGCATGTTCCATGTAGTCAAGGTTGATCTCTATTGGTGTCAATTGTTCTTTGATCTATGAGGTGTCCAATAATGGTGTAAAATATGGTCGGAGGAGTTCCACATTGAACACTAGGTGCAAGACAAGGAAGGGGGAAGTGTTGAGATCAAAAGAATTGTCTCCCACAGCCTTGGTGATAGTGTAAGGCCCATAGTGAAGTGGATGGAGATTCTGATGGGACCCTATAAGCTGTTATTTCTGCAAATGTAGCCAGAACTTATCTCCCACCTGAAACTTTTGTTGTACTCGGTGTTGATCATGGTGTTGCTTGTACTTAGCATTGTCTTTCTTCAAAATCTCATGGACCTATTGGAGAATTTGTTGAATCCACTCAATGAATCTAGTGCCTTTGTCAGCCTCAGAATGAACATGGGAAGATTATGTTTGTGTGGTTTCAAGAGGTAGTGAAACATCAATGGGACCCAAGGGTTGGAATCCCAACCCCACCTGAAATGGGCTATGGTCAGTGGAGCTATGGAGAGCCATGTTGTAGTTGTGTTGAACATAGGGAAGAATCTCATCCCATGTACGTGGATACTTAAATTTATACATGTGCAGGATGTGCACGATCATTCGATTGACTACCTTTGTCTGGCCATCCTTTTGAGGGTGGAAGGCAATGGATTTAGTGAGTTTGGTGTCCAACAATGACCAAATACTTGACCAAAATGTGTTGAGGAACATGTTGTCTCAATCAGATATGATGGTTTTTGGTATCCCAAAATGGACCCATAATTGTTCGAAGAAGAGCTTGGCAGTATCCGTCGTTGTGATGTTGTTCTTGCAGGCTGTGAGAATGGCCATCTTTGAAAACCAATCAACCGTCATAAATACGCAATCATTGCCTTGCTTGGTGGATGGAAGGCCAGACATGTAATCCATCAAGATTGATTCCCAAGTCCTCTCAGGAGTAGGAAGAGGGGTGTACAATCCTTGCTTCTTGATGGTTGGCTTGGAAATGGCACAGGTAGTGCAAGATCTGATATACTTGCTAGCATCATGTCGAAGTTTTCTCTAAAAAAAAATTTTTTGTAGAACGACCACAGTTTTCTCCATGCTAAAATGTCCTTCCATTCGACTGTAGTGAGCCTCCCAAATCATCTTTGCACACTCGCTTGCAGGAACACAGAGGTGGCCCAAATGGAATAACAGTTTGTCATGAATGTGAAAATCAATGACATTCACGTTGATACCCAAGAGATGATAGGTGGTGGTGAAGTGAGGCTCTTGTTGATAAATTTGGGGCCACTCAGATGCCTCATGCCCATAGGAATGGAGCACGGTGGTGAGTGCAACCATGGGAGGTCTACTAAGGCATTCAGCAACATGGTTTGTGCTCCTTGTCTTATACTTGATGTTGAGATGGAATTGTTGCAGGTATGTGGACCACTTCTGATGGCGTTCGTTCTGCAACTTCCCTTGTTTTTGTATGAACTACAGAGGTTTGTGATTAGTGTGGATGATTGTATCGTTTCCCATAATGTAATGTTTCCATTGACGACAGGCTTGTACAATGGAATACATTTCCTTGTCATCGGTGGGGTATTTCTGGATAGTATCCAAGAGTGTCTCACTATGATATGCTATCGTTTGATCGTTTTGAGTGAGAACTATGCCTACAACATAGTTGAATGCATCGGTCTCAATTTGAAATGGTTGTTGCATATCGGGTAAGGAGAGTACTAGAGTTGAGCACAAGTGATGCTTTAGATCATCAAATGTTCGTTGTTGTGCCTTTACCCACACAAAATTTTCCTTTCCACCACCCTTGGTCACTTGGCTGAGGGCCCATGAAATATGGGAGAATCCCAACATGAACCATCGGTAGAATTTGGCAAGTCCCAAGAAGCTCCAAAGCTCGGTTAGTGTGTTTGGGGTTGGCCAATCATGGATGACTTGGATCTTAGCTAGATCCACATGTACCCCATGTTCATCAAAAATTTATCCCAAGTATTGGACCTTGTTCATGCCAAAGGATCATTTTTCCAAGTTCGCATATAGCTTGTGTTGTTGCAAAGTACTCAAAACTTGTTGAATATGCTGCATTTGCTCCTCCCAAGTTTTGTTGAAGATGAGGATGTCATACAGATATACCACCATAAAAGAGTTGGCAAAGGGTATCAATACATCATCCATCAACCTCATGAAAGTTGTTGGTGCATTTGTTAGTCCAAAGGGAATGACCAACCATTCAAAGATACCTTTTTTATATTTGAAAGTTGTCTTCCATGCATCAGTTGGTTTGATGGGAACCTGGTGGTAGCCATACTTTAGGTCAATCTTGTTGAATAAATTGGCCCCCTTGAGTTGGTCAAGAAGGTCATCAATTCAAGGAATTAGGTACCAGTTCTTGACTATGATTTTGTTTAATGCTATATAATCAATGCAGATCCGCCAGGTTTCATCTTTCTTCTGCACCAGCACAATCAGGATTCTGCAAGGGGAGGAGTTAGGTATGATGTGACCCTTTTGAAGAAGATCTTGGATATGACTCTTTATTTCATAATTTTCCATTAGCGAGCGACGATCAACTGGTCCATTAGGAAGAGGTGCGCCGATAGTTAGATCAATTGGATGTTTGACTTGATAGTGCATCGGTACCCCGTTGGGTGAGGAGAATATGTCTTTGTACTCTTCCATGATTCTGTCCACTTGTTTCTGCTACAGAGAGAGGCTCTATGTAGAGGTCACGAATGTGGCAATGACCTTATGCTTACTATGAGCATGAATCACAAAGAATAAGAAATTCCAATTCTATGAAATGAACTTATTAAATTTCTTATTAGATATTAAATAAATAGTGGTAGGCGGCACTACCTCTAGTATCATGTACAATTTTCTACCCAAATTAATAATAACACTATGAGGTCTAGACTCATACACAACATTTAGTTTCCAAAAATATGGTTATCCTAAAAGAACATCACAAACTTCAAGGGGAGAAATATCACACAATACATCATCTTTGAAGGGATCGATGTCCTAGGGCAGACGACATTATTGGCTAACGCGGAGATATCTTCCTTGGAAAATCCAGTCAACGATGTAGGGTTGCGGATGTGTTTTCATAGGCAGGTCCAACTGCTTGACGACCTCTGCTAAGCTCAGGTTCTTCTAACTGCCACTATTGACAATGAAATGAAGCGAAGCCCCCTTTACCCACATTTGTGAGTGAAAGAGGCATTCCCCTTCCTCTCTTTATTCTGGTTCACTTGGTTGGACTTTGGTGGTAGTGACAGTGGAGTTGGGTTCGACATCGATAATTCACTTCCCTCCTTCTGGATTTGATTCGGAGTCAGAATCTCCCTCTGACTTGGAATCTTTCAGCTTAGCCACGAGTGACTGCTTGGAGAAACATTCTTCAGTGTTGTGCCAAGGGTTTTTATGGTATTCACACCACTTTCCTATGTCCTTCTTAGAACTCTCATTACCCTTATTTTGTGTAGCTTGGACTGGTTTTCCTGAGAGTGACCATATTTGCTCAGTCCCTTTTTTTGTGGGTTGGGATCACCTTTTCCCTGCTTCAGCTGTTAGGAGTTTGCAGATCCAAACTCTTGCCTCTTCTGCTTAAATTTATGCTCGATCTTGACAGCATATATGTAAGCCATACCCAATGATGTGATGTCCAGAAAATCCATTTCTATTTAAATGTATCTATGCAGACAGCCATGGTATTTGAGCACCAGATGTCGTTCAAATTCTTTGATACCCAATTTGGTGCACAGGGTATGGAAAATATTGGTGAAATCTAGTACTATCTGGTCTCTTTCCTGACGCAAGGTGGTCCATCTTGTGTATTGGTCCTCGTAGCTTCCAACAGGGTAGTATTGTTCTTTAATGGAATCCCTGAAAGAATCCCATATGGCAGTGACCACAAATATTGCAGATTCTTCTATGTCCCTTTGCTCGGAGTAAGTATCCCACTAGTCCTTAACATGGGGGGCAGCCTTAAGTAATATTTTCCCTATCGAAAAAATTGTGGACCAAAAAATACCCTTCAATCAGATTCATCCATTTATCTACAACATCTGCATCTATCAGTCCTTCAAATAATGGAATATCAAAATTTACTTGTACCTTGAAGGGGGTTGCATGGCCGCTTGATGAAGAAGTGTCTCTTGTGGGCAGTCTTTGAAGGATCTATGCAAAGTTGTCCATCATTTCGTTCCTTTGTCATGCAAGGGCTTCCCCGAGCAACATTTTAAAAGGATATCCTGCTCCATAATATTTATTTTTGTCTCCCATGGGTTATTGTTAGGATCAGCGCAACCGATATTGAAAAGGCTCGATTGTTTCGGGTCCCAATTTCTTGTACCCAAATCTTATCGAGGACATGCACGAAGAAAAATAAATGAAGATAAGACCGCTTTGATACCACTAATCCAAATTTATGATAGGAATGAAATGAATAACAAATTGAATACAATAACATAGAGATACAGAGAACAATAACAAATATCCAATGAACAGTAACTTATATTGAATAAATAAACTAGGTTGAAACTGTAAAACTGCAGAACTAGAAATGATTTGCTTGAATGGTGGTAGCTATCTCTGAGAAGAGATGTGGTTGCTACGCACATTCGTTTGATAAAAATGATTACAATCAGGCTTCAGAGGCCTTTTTAACATTACTCATGAATGTCAAAACCCTATACATCCAATAACCTAACCCTAGGATAAGAAACCCCAAAATTTATGTGGGCCCTAATGGGTAAGCTGGTACCTCAACTTCCCGAGGTCGTAACTTTTGCATACGACCTCTATTTTAGGCGCATGATAGCCCGTTGGAAAGGTATTTTTGAGAAATAAACATTATTTCGTCAAAATTTAACTTTGTTTGCATTTTGACTATGGCAAGCAAAAAAAACATTGTTTAGGGCCCCAAAACCACCCTGCAAGTACAGAAAGATATACTGACATGAAAACTTCCAAAATAAGCCAATTGGATTAGGTGGGTGGCCACCAATATCCACCTAGCAGTTGTGTAGGGGTTTAGACATACCTAAAAGTGTATAACCCACAATTACAAATAATTGCAGAAGAACATTCTGAACTAAAACTGTCAAAAGGAGCCAGTTGGAATAGGTGGGTGGCCACCAATATCCACTTGGATCAGGGGTTACGACAAAACACATGTTGAACATATTACACACACCTAGTATTTTCTTTTTATTTTATTTTCCTAAGTTTATTTGGTTATGTTTAGGGTCCTTTGCTTTGAGATATTCTCCCCTCATTGAGAATATTCTCCCCTAGACAAGGGTGCCACATACCCTCCAGTCAACTCTCAGTTATCGTTCAGTTAGACTAGTTGAGTGAAGTGTTTCATTTCAACTTTGGTTTATCACCAAGTGTTGCATGTTAACCTCAATATCATCATCAGTAATGCACACTTGCATTGGGATCATCACCAGTAAGGTGCATTCCACATGTGTGAGTGATCTTCTTCTCATTTCACTATGGTTTGTATAGTAAACTAATGATCGCATGGCTAGTTAACTAGGACTAGGTGGCAGTTGACTCCAGTGACTACCAATGTGTATCAGATCTCTCTAGAAAAATCCTATTGTGCATTAGTTGACTACTATGTAAAGTTAATTTTGTGATATAGATTTAACACATGTATTGTATCATTTCTCTCATTTGGTTAATATAATTTTTTTCATTCTTTCCTCCAATTTTTGTGTTCTCTTCACACCATTTGCAACTTGTGTATGTTTTCATTGTTAGCTATATATTTTATGAAGGTATCTTAGAAACTCTACATGGTATCATATCCCACGGGATATCAAGGATCATCACCAACACTCTTTTGTAGGTAACGAAGATGGAACAAAGCTATTGGAAAGATGGAATTTCCCGCATAGGAAATTATAACACCATATAACTACTTCGACTGGAAGCCAAAAGTTACCCACATGCTCATGGTTAAAGGCTTGTATCGGATACCCATGGCCACAGAAACAGAACCCACCTCAGTAGTGGAAAAATCTAAATACTTAACTACATGGATGAGGCTTACAGTCTCTTATGCATGTCTATTTATCCCAAACTATGGTTTCACATTGATGCATGCAAGACACCAAATGAGATATGGACCACCTTGGCTAGTCTCTTTGGAAAGTAGGAAAAAATGAGGGGCCATTTGCTCAAAATAGAACTGAACTCCTTGGATCCGAAGAACTTTGACAATATCAAAGATTTATTCACCAAATTAAATCTCTCTTTTGTGAATTAAAAGACTATGGTATCGATAAATCCAAACAAGAAAACAATTGGTTCTTTCTATAATGTCAAAACTTGGACCAGAATACAGTG
Source organism: Picea engelmannii (assembly GCA_009831015.1). Classification (NCBI taxonomy): domain Eukaryota; kingdom Viridiplantae; phylum Streptophyta; class Pinopsida; order Pinales; family Pinaceae; genus Picea; species Picea engelmannii. The sequence continues at coordinate 158,004 of ML812276.1, forward strand.
TATTTGTCTATTTCATTCTAGCAGATCCACCACAAGAGAAACCTGGACCATGCCTTCATTATCACAGTTCATTAAGGATTTGACACAGGAGCGGGATAATCTCATTCAGATGGGCATAATCAAGGGCCCAAAGGCACATGCACTTGATGTGCATGATGATAGTAGCTCTCAAAATCCTAAATCCAAATAGAAAGGAAATAGAAAGGTGGATGCAAAGTCAAAGAAGGAAGGGTAATCCAAACCCTTCAATGATTCCTATGGTTCCAAAGGTGGAAAAAGCAAGAAATGAAAGAAGTGTGGTTACTGCAATCATGAGAACCATCCAAAATCTGCAAGCATGAAGAAGTAGATCAATCGGATGGCACAGATTCTTCAGAAGAACAACCTCGGGGATCATTGTTACACATGAAATTTTCCACCTAGGTTCCTCGCCCTAAGTGTCGTAAGTATCATATAAGTGTCTCATACACCTCGACACCATGGAATAACCTATGTCACAATCCCTAGTCAATGTGGAGAAGGGATATATTACATGAAGGCCAAAATACCAAGTGCACATGAATCATTATTAATATTCATGAAAAAAAAAAAATTAAGTGTGAGAATCCACCTCACATTTGGTTTCCTATTTTTTAGGGAAGGTGGGGGATCTCATGGATGGTTGAAATATTTCCTCCTTAAAATCCTTGAGGGATATTTCCTCCTTAAAATCCTTAAGAAATATTTTCTCCCTAAATATCTTTCAGATCCCTTTTTAGTGGATCTGATGAGTGATCTTATCCATGGTGGTTAAGCCTCCAAAACCTATATAATGAGGGCTTTCCATGGAGAATGGAGGATTTTAGAGATACCAAACTTATGATCTCATGAGGAGTGGTGGAGATTTGAGGTATCAAACCTATGGTCTTGGGAGAAATCTTTAGGATATCAAACCTATGATTTTTGGAGATTTTTGCAAGGTTTGGATGAGGAGGACTTGGGGAAGTTGTTGCAACTACATCTACAATCTGTAAGTATTTCTTTAAGAGTTCTCATTAATATATTGCTTGGCCTATTTCTTTCCAACCTATGTTTCTTTACATATGTTTTTCTTATAGATGGATTTGATTGGACTAATCTCATAAAGTAGAGTATGAGTTCTTTGTCTCATTGTCCATTGCATTGCAGGTGTCAAACAGTGCTAAGGAGCTCAGAGATCAAGCTCAAGTTGGAGCAGCGAGGAAAAACATCGGAATAAGGTGCATCACACTTTCTTCCTTCTCCTTCTCTTTCTGATTAGTTAGTTAAAGGAATGTTAGTGTCCAATGTTATCATGTTTTTTGTCTTGGTATAGGGGTTTAGAATCCAAAAGGAGATTCACCTGTCCACAGGGGAATTTTCCTACAACAATCACATTCCCGAAGCTACCAAGAAAAAGTCAAAAGATCAAGCCCCTAAGAAAGGTAATTATCATGCATTAGTAGTTATTCATTCTTCACCTAACATATGGATTGTAGATTTAGACGCTTCCCACCACATGGCAAACACAAAGGATATTCTATCTTATGTAATTGGATGCATGGGGCCTCCTATCCTCACGAGGGATGACTCACTAGTCGAGGTCGTTGGAAAAAGGGGAGTGGAACTAGATCATAGAAGCTTCAAGAACGTTCTTCATGTTCCTCTACTTTTCATGAATCTTATCTCAATGTACTATATTACACACTCAAGCTCAGGAAAAAAGGTGGAGTTCACACCAGACTCTTTTTCCATATTCGACATGCAAGACAACTCCAATTTTTTTGTCGGGGAGGTAAATCACAAATCTTAGTTATACACTTTTTCTAATTTTATTGAACTTGATTCCTCTGTACTACTCGTGCATCCTGATGAAAATAGTAGATTATGGCACAAGAGGTTTGGTCACCTGAAATTCAGGTACATGCAACAAATTAGCAAGAAAGGGATGGTCACTGGGTTACCTAATATCCACTTTTCCGAAGGGGTTTTTGAAGGATGCGTCCTTGGCAAGCATCCTCAAGAGAAATTCTAGAAGGGAAAATCTCACAAGGCCTCCTCTCCATTGGATTTGATTCACATTGATTTCATGGGTCCATTCCCACATCCATATATCAGTAAGGCAAGGTACGTGCTTACATTTTTGGATGATTTCTCACGCTATAATTGGGTATTTTTTCTTAGGAAGAAGTCTGAGGTATTTGAGCATCTAAAAGAGTTCAAGGAACTTGTTGAGACTCAATCAGGGAGAAATATCAAATCCCTCTATATAGATAATGGAGGGGAGTATGTCAATAGAGATGTTCAAAATATTTTTCTTGAGGTTGGGATACAGTTGCAACACAAAGTACCATATACTCCACAACAAAACAGGGTTGTTGAGCAGAAAAACAGATCTCTCAAAGAGATGTTCAATTGCATGCTACATGCAAAGGCACTTCCTCCCAATATTTGGGATGAGGCACTTAACTCTATCAATCACATTCAGAACAGATCCCCTCATAGATATGTTCAAGAAATGACTCATTTTCAGGCTTGGAGTAGCAACAAACCAGAAGTCACCCACTTTTGTATCTTTGAATCATGAGAATGGGCCCACATTCCCTCTAAGAAGAGGAAAGAATTATATCCACAGAGCCACCCATTCATCTTTGTCATCTATCCCAATGGTGTGAAGGGATACATATTACTTGATCCCTCTACAAACCAGATCATCATTTAGCACAATTTCCAATTCAAGGAAATTTAATCGCATGCTCCACATGAGACACATGCATAGGCTTTTGTACTTCCACCAGTTGCAGATGATGAGTCCACACATTTGGATCACACCTTAGATTCGAATTCTTATACAAAGTTGGAATATTTAGAGCATTTAGATGCATATTCAAAGCATTCTTATGTAGAGTCAGTACATGTAGATGAGGAGCCAGAGTAGATGCCCAAGTGGGCACAGTCCACACTTCACGATGTAGGAGACCTTGTTGGGGATTTGGAAGATATGAGGAGGACTATATCTCAGTTTGAGGATCCTCCTAGTGTACTCACTACCACTAAACCTAGGATGTTGTTGATACTGAGAGGGGGGTGAATCAGTATCCAGTACAATTTAAAAACCTTTTTCAACTTATACTTAAACCATTCAATTATATCCAATGAGCAATGAACAATAGTATAAGAGTTACACCAATACACCACAATACACCAT
>ML812276.1:161921-180442 GCA_009831015.1 Picea engelmannii
AAACAACATGATGTATACTATCCATTCATGGGTGTTGTATATGCATGTGAATTTTCCTTCATGTCCAAATACCTTTATCAATCTTGCGGTCCAAAACCCATGACTAGGGTTGACATCAATGACAACAATCAATCTTCCAACAGATGCCTCTGCATTATTATATGGTTCATTCTTCAGACCTGTAGACCTAATGAGAGCCTGCAGGGAACCCCTTCTGGGAAGCATCCATGCAGGTGGAGTACAACTCTCTCCTTAAGAACTGGACCTAGGATCTAGTTTCACTTCCTTCATATGGGAATTTTTTCAGATGCAGATGGGTATATAGGACCAAAAAGGAAACAGACGGATAGGTGAGAAGACATAAGGCAAGACTGGTTTCCAAGGGATTTCAACAGCTTCACAAGATCGACTATGATGAGAATTTTTCTCCAATATAAATTTGCATTCTATTAGGTTGTCCCTTGCCATTACAATAGCCAAGGGATGGAAATTACATCAGATGGACGTGAAGAATGTTTTTCTTCATGGGGATCTCTCGAAAGATATTTATATGGAGCAACCACCTATATTCATATAGAATTCATCATTACTGTGACGACTCAAAAAGTCGATCTATGGCCTCAAGAAAGGTCCTAAAGCATGGTACGAAAATATGGACTCCTTCTTTCTCTTCAAGAATTTTTTTAGATGCAAATTCAATCCAAATTTCTACATGTTGAGGACCATTGACTCACTTATCATCCTAGTTTTGTATGTGGGTGATATTTTGATCATCGGTAGGTCGGTTTCAGTGATTGCCTCAGTCAAGGGAATTCTTCATGACATATTTTTTATGACAAACATGGGTCCAATCTATTTATTTCTTGGTCTCGAGATCAGCCAAGATGCTTTAGGAATCAATATATCTCAGGCTAAGTATGATTGAGACCTCATGGAGAGATTCCACTTGAGAGACTGTAAGTTTTCACCTACACATTTCTTATCTGGGATTAGACTTGAGGATGGTTGGGATACACTAGTGGTGTACACCAACTTGTATTGACAGCTTGTGGGGAGCCTTATGTCTCTCACCCACACCTGACCAGATCTATCATATGTAGTAGGTGTAGTCTCCAAGTACATGCAGGAGATGCATGAGTTACACTATAACGATACCAAGCGCATCCTCAGATACATTCAAGGCACTATCAGATATGGGATCCACTATGAAGTTTCAAGTTGGATCTCATAGGCTTCACTGATTCTGATTGGGTTGGTGATGGAACCGATCGCAAGTCTACCTCTGGGTACATGTTGAGTTTGGGATCCAGCAGAATCTATTGGTCAAGCAAAAAGAAGTCAGTTATTGCTTTATCTTCAGTAGAGGTCTAGTACAAGGGATACATTGACATCACTATCTAGGCACTATGGCTTCAAAACTTCCTCACCAAGCTCGGCATTCAGTTCCACCGTTCGACTATGATCTGGTGTGATAACCATAGTACACTCAAATTCTGTCGAGATCCAGTAAAGAGACAACAAACCAAACATATCGAGATCCATATGCACTTTGTCAAGAAGTTGGTCCATGACAGGGTCATCGATTTGTAGTATTTCCCTTCCACTGAGTAGATTGTCGACATATTCATAATTACTTTCACTGAACAAAAATTCCATAGTTTGTGAGATCTTCTTGGATTGAATAACACAGTTGCCTAGCAATTGTCTTTCTCTTCTTTTGATACATTTTATTTTGAGAGGGGGAGGGGGATTCCTATGAGGTTTTCCCTCTTTCCTCACTTTATTTCATTGTTCATTAGTTTCATTGTTCATGGGTGCCTAACATGGCCTCTATTGTCGGGACCCATTCATTATGTATAATCCCTAGTAGTTTTCAGGGGGGGTGTTGGAGATATTACACACACCTAGGATTTTCCTTTTATTTTATTTTCCTAAGTTTATTTGGCTATGTTGAGGGTAATTTAGTCTGATATATTCTCCCCTCATTGAGAATATTATCCCCCACACAAGGGTGCCACATACCCTCCAGTCAACTCTAAGTTACCATCTAGTTAGACTAGTTGAGTAAAGTGTTGCATGTCAACTTTGGTTTTATCACCAAGTGTTGCATGTTAATTTCGGGATCATCACTAGTAATGCTCACTTGCATTGGAATCATCACCAATAAGGTAAATTTCATGTGTGTGAGTGATATTCTCATCATTTCACTCCATTTTATCTATTTGACGCATGACTGCATGGCCAATTCACTAGGACTGGGTGGAAGTTGACTCGAGTGATTGGCAGTGTGTGTCAAATCTCTATAGAACACTCTTAATGTGCATTAGTTCACTACTATGGTGATTTAGTTGTGTGATATAGAGTATATCACTTGTATTGTATCATTTATCTCATTCGGTTAATAGAATTTTTTTCATTCTTTCCTCCATTTTTGTCTTCTCTTCACACCATTTGCAAGTTGTGTACATTTTCATCATTAGCTAGATATTCTCTGCAAGTATCTCAGAAACTCTACAAAACATAATCTTCTCACTTGACCTAGCCCTGAAATATTCTCCAGCCAGGTGGTGGAATACTCACAAAGAAAATATGTCGACTTGGGATGAATTCAATCTCGTTATACAACATCGGTTCCTTTTGATGACATAGATACCGCATCTAGGACAAGATCGAAAGTAGAAGAGTCGCATGTTATCCTTGGAAATATATGATGATAGGTCTAACCCAATTGCACACATTGTGCATTGCTTACAAGTGTGGAAGGATGCACAACTCTCTTTCTCTTTGTGGACACATCACTTCTTTCATTCTCTAGGAATAATTCCTAAGGCTTGGTACATGCACGAGGAAACAAGAAGAGAAACAATATGTTGGAAGACACCTTAGAATCAGTTCTTCCATGATTTATCATTCTTTGGTAAGACTCTCAAAATCACAATTGTGCTCCAAAAAATTAAGAATATGGTGTTTAGTACTGAGGTTAAGCCTAAATATCCACTTACAGTTTTCTATGAGCATGAATACTTGCTTGAATATAGGTTGTATCCATCCCCTGTGAGAATACCTATGGCATGTAGTAAAGTTGATAAGGATCCTAAAGGTCCTTAGGAGTTGGAGGAACTCATACATTTGACGTTTCAAGAATCCATTGGAACGAGAGAATTCAAGGATACCATATCAAGTGATATCATCATCTCATACACCCAACCTCTGAGGTTGCAGAAAGTAAACATAGGGAGTGAAGAGCATCCTAAGATGGCATTTATAAGTGAATATTGGGATGAACAAACTGTGACAGAGATACAGGATCTGTTGCAAGAGTATGAAGATCTATTTCCTAAGATATTTTTAGAGATGAAAGATATTAAGGGATATTTAGGAGAAATGAAGATTGACTTAAAGAATGGAGCTGATCTGGTTAAACACGAACCATACCGTCAGAACCTGTGAGTCAAGGAGAAGGTTAAAAAGGAGATAGATCAAATTTTAGCAGTCAAGATAATTTTCCCTGTGGATGAGTCTGAGTGGAGCATTTCTATTGTAATCCAAAGAAATAAGGGTACTGATGATATAAAAATTTATGTGGAGTACAAAATTTTTAACTCATCTTGTGTACACGGCCCTTTTCCTACTCATTTTAGAGATGAATTTATTGATCAAGTGGCGGGCAATGAATCTTATTCTTTTGCATATGGATTCTTAGGCTACCATCAGGTTAGAATTGTGGAAGAGTATAAAATAAATACTAACTTCACTGCATAATGGGGTTCTTTTTCTTATAATGTTATTCCCTTTGGGCTAAAGAATGCCCTAATTGTTTTCTCTGGCATAGTTATTGTTGCATTACACGACTTTATTCATAAGTTTATAAAAGTGTATATGGATGACTTGACCATGTATATCCTATTGAAGGACCACATAGGGATACTCTGACTTATGTTTGATCATTGCAGACAACTACAAATTTATTTAAACCTGAAGAAGTGTATTTTTTGTGTACCATTTGGAAACATGCTAGGACATATAGTATACATGGAAGGAGTTTTAGTTGATCCTGCAAAAGGTTGTTGTGATACTAAGTATGACTCTGCCTATGAGTGATAAACATTTGCGGTCAAAGTTGGGCCACACTGGATATTGTCGCAAATTTATCAGAAATTATGCCAGCATCACTGCAGAGAAATTGTTGAAGAAATTGGAAGCCTTCAATTGGAAGTCAGAGTGTGATCAATATTTCAAATAAAAATTGAGTAATGCCCCTACTTTGGTATACCCAAATTGGAAACTAGAATTCCATGTACAAATTCATGCTTCTGGAATTGTTGTAGGTGCAATCCTTGTGCAACTTAGTGAATGAAACCTAGATCATCCCATCTACTTTGTTAGTTGGAAGTTTCTCAAACCGAACGCAACTACAATACCACTGAAAGGGAATATTTGGCAATGGTTTATGCTTTGAAAAATTTTAGACATTATTTGTTAGGAGGCCATTTTAAATTCTTTACTGATCATTTTTATTTAAAATATTTGGTTAATAATCCTGTGTTGGAAGGCAAAATGTGTAGATGGTTGTTGTTGTTTCATGAGTTTTCTTTTGAATTCATTGTTAAGTTAGGTAAATTACAAGTGGGTCCATACCATTTTTCTAAACTAGATTCAAGAGAGAGTGGCAAAGTTGTAGATGATCGGCTTCCAGATGCATATCTTTTCAAAGTTAAATCTATTCCTAATTATTTTTCTGGCATTGCCTTATTTCTCAACATGGGTGTCTGCCCGGAAGGTTATTTCGCAACTCAAAAGAGACACCTTGTGGTTCATGCAGCATATTATCAGTTGATTGCAGGCCATTTGTACAAGTTAGGATTGGACAGTATCCTCAAATGATGTGTGCTTGACCATGAAATATTGGAGATCTTGTGGGAGTGTCATAGTAGAGTTGTAAGAGGCCATGTAGGAGGTAAGGCAACAATGCATAAAATATTACAGGCAATATTGTGGTGGCTGATTGTCTTCAAATATGCCATGGCATGCAATGTTTGTCAGAGAGTTGGTAAACCATCGTGCAAGGATGATTTTCCCCTACATAGTGTTCAATCTCTTCAAGCATTTGAAAAATGCGCATTTTATTTCATAGGACCGATCAATCCACCATCCAAGCACTTGAAATCTAGGTATATTATCACTTCTACCAACTATCTTACCCATTGAGCTAAAGAAGAATTAGTTCGTGATTTTTCTATGGATACAACGACCATATTCATTTTTTAGAACATCATCGCTAGGTTTGTATGTCCTCGGAGTTTGACCAGTGATCAGGGTGCACATTTCATTAGCTAGATTATAGCCACTCTCACCCATGAGTTCCTAATCCAACATCACAAAAGCATCTTGTATCATCCACAAGTGAATGCTACAGTTGAAGACTTTAACAAGATTCTATAGAGAGGATTAACCAAAGTATGTTGTGAAAATAGATATGACTAGGATGAAAGGGTTCCAACAGTATTATGGGCTTATGGGACTATTGCAAAGAAACTACATAAATATACTCCATTCCAACTAGGTTATGTCCAAGAAGCAGTTGTCCCCACCGATTTCATCACTCTGAGCTTATATATTGCGCATTTCACTCACATGACAGATGAAGAATCAATTGTGGAATGGGTCACAAAGTTTTTGGCATTGAATGAAGCCCGATTTTTGGCAAATTTTCATCAAATAGTGGAGAAGGATCGACAGAAAGCTTGGCATGATAGGAACATTAAGACGAAGATGTGTAGGGTGATCAAGTCATGTTATATGATAGTAAGTATCAAAACCATCCAAGGAAACTACAAATGCATTGGATCGGACCTTTTATAGTTGTTAAAATTCATGAGTTCGGAGCTATCAGACTCGCACAATTTGATGGCATTCTTTGTCCAGAAAGGGTGAATAGTGCACACATGCAACCCTACATTTATGCTTGATACGAGAAATTGTGTAGATTTCCTGTCGCCGAGAGTGAATTCAGTAGGTAGTATTTCAATTATTTTGGTGTTTCCCTTTTTTTCAATAAAATGGTGACATGTCCAATTGTCACTTGTCTTAGAGTCTAGGTGTCGTCGTCAGATTGTCTAGCCTGGATATCACCTTTGTTTTCGGGGAGGTCCAAATAAAATATTTTCATATTTAGTAACTTCTAAGTTTGAAATATGTGCCTTATCACTATCACTTTGTTCGTTAACTACCGTTGGTACCTTTTTGGTCATTGTCTCATCATTACCCATCAGAGTCACTTAACTCCCAACAACTATTAGTACCTTTCTAGCTAATTCATGGTGCGTTATTTACTTGTATGTTTAACCGACTATCCCACCATTGATTTCTCTCTTATGCCGACAAAATATATACAAGTGTTATGTTACAATGATAAGTTAGCTACTTCATGGCTTGACTAATTCTTGTATCTTGATCAAACTGGAAATGAAAATTATTCAAAGGCATGAATTGATGCACACCACACTCGGACGATCACACTTGCAAAAATGGAATTGCAAAAATGAAAGTCTATAGAATTCAAATGAGGTCAATGGAATTATATTCCAACTTTTAATCGCATTCCTTTGGTCGGCAAGCAAGAGCATCAACTGGCTTTGTGATTACTAAAGAAACTCATCTTTCAATGCCTAATTCTGTAGGGAAGCCACACTTGCAAAAATGAAAGAGTATAAAAGAATGAACAATAACTGAAATGAAAAACTAATGAAATAACACCACACAAAAAAATAAAACTATTTGGGTAGCGTATACCAAAGAGAGGGGGCCATGTTTCTCTTGGCATATACTGCCAAGAAGGACTACAGTAGATAACTCTCGATGTGCAACAACAAGCTCTTTCATCAAGCATCAAAATGATTACAATTATCCTTTTCTTCAATTATCTAACTCTCTAACTCCTTAACTATAAAACTATGAACAATCCAAGATGAATGATATCCTCTCATATTTATACATAAGCTTCTCCTTCACAAAAGGAAAAGGAGTTACAACATGATGAGATCATATCCTAAACAAGTTGATCTGCGACTAACAAATCCTAGATCCTAAACATGTGGATCTTTCACCACCAAATATTTGATTTGATCTAAGATAGTTTGAATAAGATAATAACAACATATCTCATGAGATCCATGTGCCAAAATTCATGGATATGGGTCACCGCTTGGTCTAACCACTTAACTACAAAATTTTAGGCTAGTTAGACTAGTTTTGGAAATCTCAACCATATGCCCCTTGTTTTGCATGTTTTGCAAATTTCCCTCACGAGTCACCTAAATGACCCTATTCTGCAAAAAACCCATATTTTATATTTTTTAAATTCCTATTCATATGGTAGAGAATGAAGTGGAAAGTTTGACTACCAGAACTGTCAATCAGCTACATAATTGCCAACATTCTGCAAAATTGCCAACAGCCGTAGAATTGCCAACAGCTGTAGAATTGCCAACAACTACTGAATTGCCAATAACTGTTGAATTTCACAAGTAAGTTAGGAAACAAACTCATATGCCCAAAATAATCATTAATACATGGAATATTCATCTTTTTAACACTATTATGCCTTTGAAGTTCATATGAGTGAAGATGGTTAATGATGGTGAAAATCGGATAATATATAGCAATGAAGGTGTAAATGAGTGAAAGATAAAAAGGAAAGCGATACAAAACTAAGTAAAATAATCCTTCAAAACATATCAAATCGAGGGTCCATAATCTCCCCCATACTCAATATCTTCCATGTCCTCATGCAACAAGGATAATCCCACACAGCTAATAGTCTCTTGCCTTCTTGTTACTTTTGCTCTTGAGTTCTTGGAAAGGTATGAATGAGAACAAGATGAAGGCTCGCAATCAGGTTACAAGTATATGGTAACTCTTTTTCTTTAACATGGTGTTTTTTCATGACCACAAAAATATTTTAGAATCTGATATTTATATGACAAGACACTTGAGTAGGAAAGGTGAGTTTTACCTTAGGTTCTTTAGAATATATTAGGAATAGGGGTAACAAATGCAAAATATAAGGGAATGGATTGTGGAAAGGAAACTTCAAAAGGCTTATTAGCATGAATTTCTATGTAAAATGACTACTCAAAGTTAGATTTTTCTTACCCAACTTTACCACTTTAGATTCTGAGGGCCATTTACTGAACTCTGGTTTGCTTGATCTGGAAGAAGATCTGTTGAAAATCATGGTTGCATGATGTGGAAAGAAAGATGCTAGATGGAGTAACCTCTGCAAATGATGACATGTTTCTAGATAAGTTGTTTGATGATGTTGATGTTTTTGATGATGTTGAAGAGTATTGTTGTTGAAGAAGATAATTAATGTTGATGTTGAAGGTGAATTTGAATACGCTTACTATTATTGAATTGTTGCTACATAAATTCTTTTATTCATGTGTGAAAACTTGAAAATTTAAAAATGTTGAAAATATTTGATGATAGGTGGATGAACATCCCATATTGATTTGGAATCATCTCCAAGTTGTGTCATAGTCTTGGGATGTGTGCAACCATTCAAAGCTACAAATTGGCTACAAAAAGATGAAAATTTGAAAATGTTGAAAATCATGGTTGATAGGTGGATAAGCATCTCATTCTGATTTGAAATCATCTCCAAGTCGTAATTTAGTCATGGGATGCGTGTAACCACTCAAAGCTACAAATTAGCTATAGAAAGATGGTTGTAACTACTTACAAAAATTCTCATATTTTTTATCAAATTGGCTTGAAAACATGTCAATGCATTCCTTGTCATGTATTTTATGCAAATTTCGTTCAAGTGTCACTCAATTTTCCATATGGGGCAAAAAACCCATGTTGCACAATTCTGAGATTCATTGTCATTTGTTCACAAATGAAGCTGCAAAACTACCTTTGCAAACAGTCACCTACAGGAAATTCTAGGAATTATATAAAAATATGCTTCAAAGATGTACTTGTAAATTCCTCATTATGAACTTTTTGGAAATTTCGTTCATTCTTTATTCAATTTTCTACATGGGGCAAAAAACCCATGTCTCGGATATTTTTTATTCAGCCCCATCTGCTTGTAATCTTTGTGCAAAAAGTGCCTCTGGGAAAATAAATTTGGCTATAACATCCATTCTATGGTTGCAAAATCACTTGAATTTTGAAAAACAATGTTTTTGTACATCTCCACCCCTCCCCAACACTCAAAATATTGCATGTCCCCATGCATATGAATGAAGGAGTACAATGGTGTCACTAATGACAACAACCTTGTGGGGATCAAACTCTTTTGGACCAAAAGACCCGGCATGATCTGATTCACTAGCCTCAATATTCTTCTTAGCATTGTCCCAAGATGAGAAATTGCAATCTGCACACCAAGTATAAAAACAGCAAGGACACTTGATAATAAAGTACCAACAATGAGAGATGTAAGCATCACAAGGAAACCAGGCTTATAATTCTCCTGAAATAACCATGCAACTGGTGCACTAGTCATAGATGCAATCCATTTTGAAGAAAAAACTCAAGGAATGCATGGAAAAAGAATCCAAAACATTTTCCATCATTCTTACGGCCATAGATGTAACCAACCCAAAACATTCCATTCCTTGGTTCTAGAAAATACACAGACAAGCTCTCCACATTTCCATGCCAAACTTTAATTTTGGTACCTCCCCAAGAAAAGTTTTGCCTAAATTTTATATTGTGAACCTTATTGCAATCAAGATAATCATATTTAGAACAAATGACCTCAGCATTATGAACTATATGAGAAATAATTGTCACCACATCTTCCATACCTCCGACCTTTGCAATATGTGCCATTTCCACAGCTATATGCACAATGTGCATTGTTGGTTTCCTCTGAATTCCTCCAACCACAACAACATGGTAGTCCATACTATACTTTTCACCTTCCAAGTGAATCCTAAATCTCCCCGTGAAGGATCAATATGCTGGAAGCAATTTCTCTTCAATAGAGATGCACAGCTCTTTTTGGTGCTGAGTATCTAGAACAAACCAAGTTGTGTGATTCTTGTACACCTCTTCAAATACAACATTGAAGCTATTGAACCTATCCTTGAGGGCATCCTTTTAAACTTTGGTGGAAGAGCTTCCACCAATATAGATTCCTTCATCTCTTAAGAAAGATAATACCTTTCTCCAAGCAGATATTTGATAATTTTTGGCATATTGACGAACCTACTAACTGTGTTTTCTAATCCAATAATCACCAAGAAGAGTCATGAGATTTGATCCTTTAACTTTCTGAACTTCGTTATAATGAACATTATTCATCAAGAACAGATGAGACAAAGCAATATCCTTGTAGAGTTTAGATTTTCCCTCAATATTTGAATCAAGCAATGAGGTAACAGACAAAAGACATCGAGCCAGTGGTGTTGTGTTTGAATGGTCGCCTTGGCGATCTTCTTAAGGAAATTTTGTGAACTCACCAGAAATTTGTCTTGGAATTGCTTCCTTTTTTCTTATATAGTCCAAAGTATATGAACTATATGTGTAATCAAAAAGGAAATTTATATAATTCATGACATACCGAGTCAAAGGATGAATTGCACCTCTAGGAATTAGAGTCTTGAAAGTTTCCCTTGGAATAACATTTTCAAATTCAACAAATTTCCCCTTTTTGCAGCCTCTCCTAAAAAATTGCATCGGCTTTTGCTTTGATGTTGGCGCAGGACTTGTCTGAAAAAATTGACTTAATGGATGGAATAATATCTGGGAGGCTCTCATACATGTCGAGAATCCTAAAGAGCCTTTCCGGAGACTAGTGACTTATTCCAATCGCCTTAACAAAATTCAGAAGCTGCAAAATAGCTTTTGCAGTCTCATCAAAGCAGGTACCCTGAATATAACCTAGTTGCTCAAAGATCTTGAACACAAGGGCGCTTCTCGTTTGCAAAAAGAACCTGAAATGCAATCTTTATAGCATGATTCTATTTTTTATCTTCACTTCCAAATTTTCCAAATCTGTCTTTTGAATTTTTATTCAATACTGAGTTTCTCTATTCCAAGACATTGCAAGCCCTCGTCAAGGATATCTCTACGAACAATACTATAAACCTCACAGCACTCTCGTTCATACTTGGAAGAAACCATACTCTCAACAATTTCTTTAAGGTTGGGAATTACCTCAGTCCGAATTAATCAATGACGAGGTCTTCGCTGCTATCGATATTCACAAGAATATTTTTAGCATCTTGATCATGATCGCCTTCTCCTTCACCAGAGCTAATGGATGCAACGTCTGGAAAATCCATTTCTATTGTCATTTGATCCACCTTGCTCATTACATCTTCACTTACATAAAACTTTATTCAATTGTATTGAGAGAAACTGGGTGATCTTGAATCGGGGTGGAGGAGATCCAGATCAAGATCTCATAGATCCATTTCTCACGAATCAAACTAACTCCCAAAACAAATCACGAATCAAAAATCGTTTGCAACTTAATTTCTAGAAAATTATCAGTTGAGAGAATCCTTCATATCTCCCAGATACTGCAGAATTTTGGGAAACTGTCTCCAACGAACCCTAATGGGCTCATTCCCCAAAAAACCCATGTGGGGATTTTTCAAAATTCTCCTTCACTTGTGCACAATAGACCCAAAAAGATAGCTTCTTTGTTTTGGCATGGCTTTCATAAATAGGTCGAGCATTTCACCCTCCACAAATTTGAATGAATAAAGAATAGATCATTCTCTATATTGTTTTTGTAATTTTTCCAAAAAAAAGATAAGGTTTGAGATTTGGCTTGTATTGGTCTGCTACTGCTTTGAAGAAATTTGAACAAACTTTGATATGCTCACGTTTTACCTCCATGACTATTTGGACTGATACTTGTGTGCTGAATCAGGAGAAATGGAGAAGAGAACATGATGTAAATGAGATTAATCTGAATTGTTTTGCAGGAACTGGAGCTTTGAATATCATAAGAAATAATCATGCCAAGAAATTTAAGTGTTGATACTGAAGAGAAAATGTGACAATGTGAATGCTAGACGCTGAAAAATCTGTATGAAGTGAAATCTAACTGCATCTGAAACTTGAGAAGGCTTCTGGACTAATGAGAACTTTAATGTTTGTTTCCATCCAGTCTTATTCAAATAAATAAAGAATGCATTTTATAGATTTTATGGCACCCACTATGCAGTTCGTGTAACTAAACAATCAAAGATCATTTAAATGCTAAAGAAATTGTTGCAAGGACTAACTGAAGTTGAGCCAAAGACAGAAAAAGAAGTTCGCCCTATATGAAGGAGATCTAGGTTGTGGGATATCTGGTGATGATCTAAGAACAACCCCTTTGTATTATTGTTATCCATTTATTTCTACACTACCCTACCCTACTTGAGAAAAATGAGATCCTATTCTCAAGTATAGGAGTACTTCCAATGAAACCATGTGCGCAACAATATTAGGAATATACACATATCCAAGTATGGAAAATGTACCTTGATGGTTTTGGATATGAGGGGCCATCTGATCTAATTGCTTTGATGCCAAGAGATGTTGAAGGATGCAATGGTGTCCTAGCCTGATTTTTGTTTTGAACCATTCTTCGATATAATCATTGCTCCCTTGGTTCTCTTCTTCATAAGTATTATCGACCTACATATCCTCTATTGTCACACGTTGTAGATCTTCAAATATTTGGCTCTTGCACAAAGGATCTGGGCACAAACTACCAAGAGACCCTTCAATTTCATGTTCCAAAATCTTCTCTTCATTTGATGTTGTACATACATATTTGGTCTCTTCTCCAAATTTGCAAAGAGAAACAGGAAAAACTAAAAGATTTGCTTGTAGTTCATGGACCTTTTGCTCCTCTATTCCTTTCTTAGACTTAGATATGTTCCTTATGAATGTCAGGATCTTCTCCTCTTGAGATGCATATATGTTCCTCATTGTTGCTAAGATTTGAGAGATCTATTGGAGTAACATCTTCCTTTGCTCAACAATCCTTACACATTTGTGAAGGCTTCTCATTGGCTAATAATACTTGTCTTGCATATGAATTAGTGTAGGGGGGTATTCTTGAATAAAAAAATTAAACTTCTATTTTAAAGCAAAGCATGTATTCAAACAGCTCATGCTACTAAGATCATGTTGTCACCAAGTTAATTGTTGGCATGAGAAGCTTTCCCTTTCCATGCATCAATTCTTAAATGAAAAGACTGAAAACCAAATTACCAATTCCTATTCCCTTTAGCATATCCTCGGCAACGGCGCCAAAAATGTCATTCAGATCTATTGATCGAACTCTGCTACATTAAATTCATTAATCCGATGTCTGTAGACTTGTGACATGCTGATAAAATATATGCAGGAGTAGGAAACTAACTCTAAGATAAGAAAGTTGAATCAAAAATGATTTGCTTGACAAGACACTTCCAAGAATCAGAGTGAAGGATACAAGTGCTATGTTACAATGATAAGTTAGATACTTCATAGCTTGACTAATTCTTGTAGTTTGATCAAACTAGAAATGAAAATTATTCAAAGGCATGAATTGATGCACACCACACTCGACCGTTCACACTTGCAAAAGTGGAATTGCAAAAATGAAAGTCTACAGAATTCAAATGAGGCCAATGGACTTGTATTCCAACTTTTAATCACATTCCTTTGGTTGACAAGAAAGAGCATCAATTGGTTTTTTTATTACTAAAGAAACCTAGCCTTGAATGCCGAATTTTGTAGGGAAACCACACTTGCATAAATGAAAGAGTATAAAGGAATGAACAATAAATGAAATGAACAACTAATGAAATAACACCACATAACAAAAGGAAACTATTTTGGCAGTTTATACCAAAGAGAAAGGGCCCTACCTCTCTTGGCATATACTTCCAAGAAGAACTACAATACAGAACTCTCGATGTGCAACAACAAGTTATTTATTCGAGCATCAAAATAATTACAAGGATCCTTCTCTTCAATTCTCTAACTATCTAACTCTCTAACTCCTTCACTATTAACTATGAACTATCCAACATGAATGATATCCTCTCATATTTATACATAATCTTCTCCTTCACAAAAGGAAAAGAAGTTACAACAAGATGAGACCATATCCTAAACAAGTGGATCTACAACTAACAAATCCTAGATCCTAAACACATGGATCTTTAACCACCAAATCTTGGATTTGATATAAGATAGTTTGAATAAGATAATAACAACATATCCCATGAGATCCATGTGCCTTGTGGATATGGGTCACCACTTGGTCAAACCACTTAGCTACAGAATTTTAGGCTAGGTAGACCATTTTTGGAAATCTCAACCATACACCCCTTATTTTACATTGTTTTTCATGATTCACCTAAATGACCCTATTCTGCACAAAACCCTTATTTTATATTTTTGAGATTCCTCTTCATCTGGTCAAGAATGGCGTGGAAATTTTGACTACCAGAATAGCCAATCAAATGCAAAATTGCAACATTCTGTAGAATTTCCAACAACTGTTGAATTTCACAAGTTAGAAAACAAACTCATATGCCCCAAATAATAATTAATACATGGAATATTCATGTTTTTAACATTATTATGTCATTGAAGTTCATATGAGTGAAGATGGTTAATGATGGTGAAAATAGGATAATATATGGCAATGAAGGTGTAAATGAGTGAAAGATAAAAAGGAAAGTGATACAAAACTAAATAAAATAATCCTTCAAAACATATCAAATATGGGGTCCAATAGCTCATAATTTCCCAAATCGCTCTTATATTTTGATGTGTTCGATGGGAACATCCAATGTTAATGTCGCATTACCTCCATGATGTATCTCTTAGTGACTACTAGTCACATCACTTCCTAATTATTGCTTATATACTCATATTTTCCCGACTGTTCAATGTTATTATGTTTTCTTCAATTTAGTTGCATATCCAGTCATGGAGCCCCCTAAGAATTCTATGAGCCCACACCTGCGCCTCTGTCCACCAGTCTTATACATTTACCAACATAGGTCTGCTAGGATGGTTCACACTTCCTGTTGGATGTCCATTCCCAAAGTCGTTGTTATAGAGGAGTTCATCGATCCATGCATTGAATTCCTAATGGATTTGTTGGAAGGTTTACAGTTGGGAGTAAGCTTGTCATTGATGGCAAGAATAGTGATGGAAAAGATCAGCATGATCAGTAGCGCAGTGATAATGGAAGAGTAAACTCCATTTTAGAATTTCGGATACCGGGAGTTGAAGTGTCGAAACACTTCACCACCGAAGTGGCGAAATCGCGAAGTGATGAAATCGCAAAGTGGACAAAATCGCGAAGCGGCGAAATCGCGAAGGTGGATGAAATCGCGAAGTAGGGAAATCTTGAAGTGGCAAAATCGTGAGAAGATCTGGGCCGTAGGATCTGGGGTATCTATGAAGGCTCAATAGCCGTTAGATATGGTGAATTTGCAAGGCGGATAAGTCCAAGAGTCATCCAACTCCCCAAAACTGTGAAGGAATCCTGGCCGTCCATCAGGGACAGTCGTGGACCATTGATCAAGAGGACGCGTGGCGGAAGATCATCATGTCACTGACTGGAAAGTCAAAGGAACAGGGTTCCCTAACTTCTCAAATTCGTGATATGCAAAATCGCGAAATAATCTCAACCGTTAGATCGAGGCCAATTATGGACCGTTGATCAGGCACAACGAAGGCTCGTGGAGTTGCGAAGTCCCGATAAAATCTTGACTATTGATCCAAGAGGGATGCGTGGCAGAAGATCAGAGCATGTCAAAGATCCATCTCGGAGTTTTGCGTATCGCGACTTGGAATGACAAGAACCTCCATCACAGGAATAGCGAGATGCGAACTCACGATAAGATCTGGACCGTTAGATCACCAAGGGTTCTGGACCGTTGATCTAAGCTCCATCTTGGAGTCTCGCCTATCACGACTTGGAGTGACGAGAATCTCCATCTAAGGAACAACAAGATGCGCGATCGCGAAAAGATCAGGACCGTTGGATCACCAAGAATGTGGACTGTTGATCTGAGCTCCATCTCGGAGCTTCACCTATCGCGACTTGGAGTGATGAGAACCTCCATCTTAGGAACAACGATATGAGAAATCATGATTTAATCGCAGCCGTCAGATCAAGGTGTGATCTGGACCGTTGATCCGACTCCATTTCGGAGTTTCGTGAATCACGACTTGGAGAGGCAAGAAACATAACCACAAGAACGCCGAAATCGTGATATGCGAAATAGCAATATGATCTGAGTTGTTGAATCAAGATCATATCTGAACCGTCGAATCATAGGACAAGTGGCAAGCGATTGGAATTTCGCTGACTTGGAGTCAACGGAGCATGGTGTGGAAACTCACGAAATATGAAGCGCCTTTTGGCACAGCCTATGGTCACTATCGGTGGTCACGAGAAGGGAAGGAGTCAATTCAGATAAGCTCCATTTTGGGGTTTCGGGGATCGCGACTTGGAGAGTCGAGATGCCTCATCTCCAGATTCACGAAATGCGAAATCGCGAAAGTGCTCTATGCATAAGCGCGTGGTCACAGCCATTGGGCACATCGATGGAAGATGGAGGAAGAAGCTAGAGGTGCTAAGCTTCACCACAGGGATCCCGAAATGTCGAATTATGAAATGGCAAAACAGGCACAAGATTCTTTATTCTTAATCCAATGGTTCAGGTGAAGTTGAACAAGATCGAAGGGCTACTTTTGCGCTTCTCAGTGTAACAACTAAAACAAATGATGATCTCTACCAAAGGACTTGAAGAGGACTGAGTGTGATCGCCAAAGAAGATGAAGAGTCTCAAGGCATCTTCCAGTGGCTTGAGGATTATTGATACAAGCGATTGACAGATGGAAGGGGATTGAAGTCTGTAGCTGAAAACAGAAAGGATAAGCTCGTCTAAGACAGAGAAGATGAAGAGTCTCGACTGCCAGAGAGGTTGAGGAATCTCAGCATGACATCCAGTGATGTTGAACGCGTGGGCAAACTGCCAGAGAAGCTGAAGGGTTACCATGATGATCAGACAGAGAACTCAACATGTGGAGGAGATGAACACGGTGTGAGAAGGAAGAGGGATTGCACGCATTGCATGCACAAGTAGCACAAAAGCTATAAGTACACCATATAGAGAAGAGTTGTGGTTACCGTTGGTGTCGCTGTGATTGTCATTGTTGAAGGTGATTCATGCGTGAAGAAGGAGGGGAATGCAACAGTTGAATTGAACAGAAGAGGAACTGTGCAGTGAATGGACATGGCACATAGAGCATAAAAGGCAGAAGAACAGATAGCACAAGTCATGTGTGCAGGAAGTCAGTGAGGCAGACAGAGCAAGGAAATGCAGTAGAACAGTGATGAGACTGGTAAGTTGTTATTGAACACTATATCACTGTAATAGGTTTCAGTATTTCATATTCATAATCCAGGGTGGTAGGGAGGTTCTAGGGGGGACTGTTGTCCTCATAGGTTCAAGTGGGTGCTTGAGCACAGGGAGTTGTAGCTTCCTTCTAGTCGATGCTAGAGAAACCAGGGAGTTGGTGCTTCCTTCTAGTTGGTGCTAGAGAAACCAGGGAGTTGATGCTTCCTTCTAGTTGGTGCTAGAGAAACCAGGGAGTTGGTGCTTCCTTCTAGTGGGTGCTAGAGAAAAACAGAGAGTTGGTGCTCTCAGCAAGTTGCAACTTGCAAAACAGAGGTTGTAGCCTCACAATGAGTTGGTGCTCATCATGGATGATTTTAGGGGCTAAATTTCGCTCATGGGCTAATTTTCCATGGTTTTTCCAAAAACGAGATTCTTTATTTTTAAAATGATTCGCCCAAATTCTATAGGATAAAATTATTTTACCTCAAAAATCGCCAAAAGTTTATAAAAACTATATAAAATCCTTATAAATTTGAATATTTTTACAAAAATCTCGCCAAACATTTATTGTTGGAATATGAAGGATTAGTAAGATTCACCAAGGTTTCTACATTTTAAAATAAATTTTCATCCTTAAAATCATCCCTAGTGCTCATATGTATGATAATGTAAATAATGTAAATAATACTTATCATATAAAGAAGAAGAGGTTTTTACCCTGTATGGGTTTCCTTGGGAAATATCTGTCTCTGTGTTTCTCATATATGTGACTGATGTTGAATGTAACATTGTTTATTTCCCTGCATTATTGTGATCATCATTGAGTGCCTTATAAATATTTTAAAAGAAGCATAATTGTTTAAGCTCGGTGACAACTGATTCACCCCCCTCTCAGTTGTCCAACAATTGGTATCAGAGCCAACCCCTTTTATCTAAGGGTAGATCCTAGAGCTTAAACATGTCAAGCCATGAAGGAAATTCAACCAATAAGGCCCCTTTGTTCAATGGAACAAACTTTGCCTTCTGAAAAGTTAGAATGAGAACCTACATAATGTCGTTAGGTGCAGATGTCTGGGATGTGGTAGATACTGGTTATGTAAAGCTAGTTGTGCTAGCTAATAAGGATGACAAACTAGAATTTAG
>ML812276.1:184588-216537 GCA_009831015.1 Picea engelmannii
GAAGGGATGTTCATTTCTCAAGAAAAATATCTAAGAGAAATGCTGAAAAGGTTTCAAATGGAAGATTCTAAACCTATGGGTACACCTATGGTAACTGGATGTAAATTAAGAAAGGATGATGATTCACCTGATGTTGATCAAAGATCATATCAATCAATGATAGGAAGCCTGTTGTACATCACAGCATCTCGCCCAGACATAATGCATGCTGTAGGAATGGTAGGAAGATATCAGGCTGCACCTAAACATAGTCATTTGCAAGCTGTCAAAAGGATATTCAGGTATTTGAAAGAAACAATGACTTATGGTCTGTGGTATCCCAGAAATCAAAATCTTTCGCTGACTGCTTATTCAGATGCAAATTGGGCAAACTATGTTGATGAGAGAAAAAGCACCAGTGGAGGAGCATTCTTCCTGGGTGACTCCCTAGTAGCCTGGCTTAGTAAAAAGCAAGGTTCCATTTCTTTATCAACCACAGAGGCAAAGTACATTGTTGTTGCTACCTGTTGCACTCAGGTATTATGGATGATTCAGACACTTGTAGACTTGGAAGTAAAATACACTGCACCGATCCCAATTCATTGTGATAACACTAGTGCCATCAGTGTGTCTAAAAATCCTGTATTCCACTCCAAGACCAAGCATATTCCCATAAAATATCATTTTCTGAGAGAGCAGGTCTCCAATCAGATTGTTCAGGTCCATTACATTCCAACCACAGAACAAATTGCAGACATTTTTACTAAACTTCTACCCAAGACACCATTTGAATATCTCAGACAGAAGCTGGGTGTTATCCCGACTCACATTTAAGAGAGTCCATCCTGTTAGGGGGAGTCCTATATTGGTTGCATATCTGATACCTCCTAAAATTAATGCAACATCTTAGGGGGAGCATGTTTTCTTTGACATTGATGTCAAAGGGGGAGAAAAGGAGTTGTTTGTATCGAATGCTATAGTTGGAGGTCCAAACAGATTAGCGCAGCCGTTCAGGGTTGCCATCAATGCCAAAGGGGGAGATTGTTGGAAGGTTTACAGTTTGGAGTAAGCTTGTCATTGATGGCAAGAACAACGATGGCAAAGATCAGCATGATCAGCAGTGCAGTGATAATGGAAGAGTAAACTCTATTTTAGAATTTTGGATACCGGGAGTTGAAGTGTCGAAACACTTCACCACCAAAGTGGCGAAATCGCGAAGTGACGAAATCGCAAGGTGGATGAAATCGCGAAGTGGAAAAATCACGAAGGTGGATGAAATCGCGAAGCAGCGAAATCGCAAAGTGGCGAAATCGCGAGAAGATCTAGGCCGTAGGATCTGGGGTATCTACAAAGTCTCAATAGTCATTAGATATGGTGAAGCTGCAAGGCGGATAAGTCCAAGAGTCATCCAACTCCCCAAAACTGTGAAGGAATCTTGGTCGTCCATCAGGGACAGTCATGGACCGTTGATCAAGAGGACGTGTGGCGGAAGATCATCATGTTGCTGACAGGAAAGTCAAAGGAACGGGCTTCCCTAACTTCTCGAATTCGTGATATGCGAAATCATGAAATAATCTCAACCGTTTGATCGAGGCCAAATATGGACCGTTGATCAAGCACAACGAAGGCTCGTGGAGTTGAAAAGTCCTGATAAAATCTTGATCATTGATCCAAGAGGGACGCATGGCAGAATATCAGAGCATGTCAAAGCTCCATCTCGGAGTTTCACGTATCGCGACTTGGAGTGACGAGAACCTCCATCACAGGAATTGCGAGATGCGAACTCACGAGAAGATCTGGACCGTCAGATCACCAAGGGTTCTGGACCGTTGATCTAAGCTCCATCTCGGAGTCTCGCCTATCGCGACTTGGAGTGACAAGAATCTCCATCTAAGGAATAGCGAGATGCGATATCGTGAAAAGATCAGGACTGTTGGATCACCAAGAACGTGGACCGTTGATCTGAGCTCCATCTCGGAGCTTTGCCTATCGCAACTTGGAGTGACGAGAACCTCCATCTTAGGAACAACGATATGCGAAATCGTGATTTAATCACAGCTGTCTGATCAAGGTGTGATCTAGACCATTGATCCGACTCCATTTCGGAGTTTCACGAAACGTGACTTGGAGAGGCAAGAAACATAACCACAAGAACGTCGAAATCGCGATATGATCTGAGCTATTGAATCAAGATCAGATCTAAACCGTCGAATCATAGGACAAGTGACAAGCGATTGGAATTTTGCTGACTTGGAGTCAATGGAGCATGGTGTGGAAACTCGTGAAATATGAAGCGCCTTTTGGCACAGCCTATGGTCACCGTCGGTGGTCACGAGAAGGGAAGGAGTCAGTTCAGATAAGCTCCATTTCGAGGTTTCGGGGATCGCGACTTGGAGAGTCAAGATGCCTCATCTCCAGAGTCACAAAATGAGAAATCGCAAAAGCACTCTATGCATAAGCGTGTGGTCACAACCATTGGGCACATCGATGGAAGATGGAGGAAGAAGCTAGAGGTGCTAAGCTTCACCACAGGGATCCCAAAATGTCGAATTAGGAAATGGCGAAACAGGCACAAGATTCTTTATTCTTAATCCAACGGTTCAGGTGAAGTTGAACAAGATCAAAGGGATACTTTTGCGCTTCTTAGTGTAACAGCTAAAACAAATGATGATCTCTGCCAGAGGACTCGAAGAGGACTGAGTGTGATCGCCAAAGAAGATGAAGAGTCTCAAGGCATCTTCCAGTGGCTTGAGGATTATTGATACAGGCGATTGACAGATGAAAGGGGATTGAATTCTGTAGCTGAAAACAGAAAGGATAAGCTCATCTAAGACAGAGAAGACGAAGAGTCTCGACTACCAGAGAGGCTGAGGAATCTAAGCATGGCATCCAGTGATGTTGAACACGTGGGAAAACTGCCAGAGAAGCTGAAGGGTTACCATGATGATTAGACAGAGCACTCGACATGTGGAGGAGATGAACGCAGTGTGAGCAGGAAGAGGGATTGCGCGCATTGCATGCACTAGTAGCACAGAAGCTATAAGTACACCATACAGAGAAGAGTTGCGGTTTATGTTGGTGTAGATGTGATTGTCGTTGTTGAAGGTGATTCATGCGTGAAGAAGGAGGGGAGTGCAGTAGCTGAATTGAATAGAAGAGGAACTGTGCAGTGAATGGACATGGCGCACAGAGCATAAAAGGCAGAAGAACAGACAATGCAAGTCATGTGTGCAGGAAGGCAGTGAGGCAGACAGAGAAACGAAATGCAGTAGAATAGTGATGAGACCGGTAAGTTGTTATTGAACACTATATCACTGTAATAGGTTTCAGTATTTCATATTCATAATCCAGGGTGGTAGGGAGGTGCTAGGGAGGACTGTTGTCCTCATAGGTTCAAGTGGGTGCTTGAACACAGGGAGTTGTAGCTTCCTTCTAGTCGATTCTAGAGAAACCAGGGAGTTGGTGCTTCCTTCTAGTTGGTGTTAGAGAAACCAGGGAGTTGGTGCTTCCTTCTAGTGGGTGCTAGAGAAAAACTGAGAATTGGTGCTCTTAGCAAGTTGTAGCTTGCAAAACAGAGGTTGTAGCCTCACAATGAGTTGGTGCTCATATGTATGATAATGTAAAGAATGTAAATAATACTTATCATATAAAGAAGAAGAGGCTTTTACCCGGTATGGGTTTCCTTGGGAAATATGTATCTCTGTGTTTCTCATATATGTGATTGATGTTGAATGTGCCATTGTTTATTTCCCTACATTAGTGTGATCATCATTGAGTGCCTTATAAATATTTTAAAAGAAGCATAATTGTTTAAGCTCGGTGACAATTGATTCACCCCCCCTCTCAGTTGTCCAACAGGATCTTAATGCAAAGGTTGATCAAACTCAGTTACTCGACATTGACCTCGCAGACACTTCATATTACCCACATATGGCTATTCATAAATTTATGGATTACTCAACCCTCCCGACTGGTGAATTACAATGGGACTGGAAATTTTCCTCCATTCCCCTCCAGGACACTACCTTGCTAAATTTTTGCAACCTACCAGTGTTCGGCACTACTAGAGAAGTCATCTGATGCACCAAGTTTCTCATCATGCAGGTGCACAATGGTGATTTTTGGTTGGACCAAGCCTACCTGCTGGGCGCGGGCCTATTTTGAGGAAAGACTTAATTTTGGAGCACGCACAACAACTGGCAAGAAAGAAGCATGCAGAAAAATAAGGAAAAGCAGCATGCAAGAGGAAAAGCCACGTGCGAGGAGGAATACAAGCCTAAAAATATTATGGTTAGGGTTTTTTATAAGGATTTTAATGGCTATAAGGCTGAAAAATAGTATAAATAAGAACCTAGGAGGTTTAGGTCAAGGGTTAGTCAATTTGATACTATTGAGAAGTTTGTTGGACTAATTGTCACACCTCTCGTGTACTAGGGGTGTTGGACTAACCGTCGCACCTCTCGTGGACTAACTGCCATGCTAGGAACATGGGACTAACTGCCCACTCAAGGCGATGTTGCTGATTTGGAAGTTTACTAACACCTGCGGGTTTTGGTGTAATGGAAAATCTTAACATGGTATCAGAGCCTTGCCCTAGGTTCAATTCCCTCGAGTTACGTCGGAGGGGGGGTATTGGACTAACCACTGCACCTCTCATGGACTAGGGGTGTTGGACTAACCGCTGCACCTCTCGTGGACTAACCTCCATGATGGGAACATGGGACTAACCGCCCACTCAAGGTGATGTTGTTGATTTGGAAGTTTACTAACACCTGCGGGTTTTGGTGTAATGGAAAATATTAACAAAGTTGAGAGACTGTCAATTGTAATAAGGAAGTAGAAGAGTCAAGTAAGATAGATTTTGAGGGTTAGATCACAGGATGAGAAGCCTGGTGTGATCTAGTACACCTCATAGAGGATCCTTAACCTCATCAGGTGATTGAATATGTAATGCGCGCAGCGCCAGATTTTGCAGCAGACTAAATAAAAGAGAAGAGAAGCCAAATCTTTGTGGACGTATCCCAGGAGGGGGTGAACCACGGTAAAACATGTGTTCTATGTGATGTTTTATTACATGCTTACTTCCTGTTAATGGTTATCTTATGAATGAATGATTAACTAGTTGTATTAGAATGCATGCATGAGTCTAAAGATGAATGAATTCTAGAAATACTTGAATGAATAACAATATTAATGCATGAAGAAGATAGATTACACTCCTAGATCCCCACTCTTTCCTAGACTACAAACACTTGGGTATTGCGGTCACCCATAGAGCTATCTCGGGTGAGACTACGTTGTGTGCTTTGTGTGCAGCGTTGCCCTCTAGTTTACTAGGAGAGTCCGTAGTTTAAGAGGGTTTTTTTGGAAACTGGTTCAGATCTGAACCTGGGTCAACCCAAGAAGAGGAAAGAAGTCATAGATATAAGACAACAAATGGTTATTTTTCCAGTTGGAACTGCATGGGATTGATTGGATGGGATCCGTGAAAGAAACATGCAAAGAATGAAGGTATATAAGGGAATATTCATGCCATGGAATCCAACAAAGGCAGATATCTAAAGATGGTTGAAAAAAAAGGAACTGGAATTTGCGCAGAAGGACAACAGAAACCCTAAACTAACATCGTGCAAATATCTCGACATATACGTGTTTAGCAACCTGCATGAGGTATTTTTCTGTGATTTCCCACATTTGTTGCAAGAGTGGTTATTAAGGTTAAAATACAACCACCCTACAAATCGAATCAGACAGTTGGAGTGGAATCCTGTGGAGATCGCGCAGTTACAACAAGTTGATAACAAATTTACGCGTGCAGTAGATTTCTGGTTAGACAGTATTGTTGTAGGGTTTATCATCGAATTTACAGTAGATACAGCGAAATCTTACACCGCAGCAGAGTAGTACTTTATAAAGGGGCACAAAGGTAGGTACATCAGATCATTGTATACTTCAATAAAAAAATTATTTTATAACAACGGTGTGATGACCATGGAATCAGACAGCTAAACTTCCCTGTGTGCATGGGGGAAGGGAGGAAGCACTGACAGGAGGCTGATAAATGGAGGAAGAATTGATAATGGAAAGAAGAAGGAGGCGATGGATCCAATCATGATGGAGGAAGATCAAATAAAGAATATAATGGAAAAATCTAGAAAGACGCGAAGTGGAGTACCCTACCAATATAAGATGAATAACAAGAAGAGGGCCATAGCTGATAGAGAGGGATTGGAAAGAAATGAAGAAGAGGTAGAGGATATCGGGGTTGTGGAGCAGATTGAGGAAATCCTACATGCAACATATGAAAGGAAAACAAGAGGTCCAAGGGCAGGAACAGAAGGCAGAACTCCGATACAGATCACCAATAGTGTGGAACCTACAACCCCATGTGCGACTAACACACCAGAGAGAACCCCATCATTTAGACAACTGAATTTTAGTGGAAGAAAGATAACAATAAATGAATCCAAACAAGGAGCAACAACTGGAGGAGCCAGTTCAGGAAGTAATAGTCAAATATCTACATTATGCAGAGGTAGTAGCTCAAAATAATTTAAAATGGCAGGACATGATCCCACGATCAGGTTACTGGAATTTTGGGGAGAGGTATCAGAGGACCCTGAAAAGAACTTATTCATCTGTGAGAAGATCTGGGAAGCAAAGAATATCATAGATGAGGATACAAAACTTGCGCAGTTAGATATCACGCTAAGAGACCGCTTGATTGGTACATGAGCCTAGATGTAAACAGTCCACCAGGAATAACAAGGACTATAACAGACGTGAACAAACTATTGATCAATGAATTTTAGAAGCCCAACTTAGAGGATCAGTACATGAATGAAATGATTGAAATTGGGAAAAAACTAGGTGAGTCTGTTTGGGAGATTGATCATAGGTTTAAGCATTTGAAAGGTAAGTTGAAATATGCAATAACTAACATGCAACATAGGCATTTATTTGTGAACTCATTGTTACCACATTTGAAATACCCATTAAGACAACAAAAGTTCCAAACTCAAGAAAAGGCTCTGAAAGCAGCGTTACAACTAGAAGAGAACCAGTATTAGCAAACAAATCCATCCATAGAGGAGTTGAAGGAGGATTTGAAGAATCTAACATTTCAACTTAACCAGAACAAGGGTAAAGAGAAAAGAGAAGTCATTTGGTGTACCTTATGCAGGACAAAAGGACACCATATGAATGAATGTCCAAATTTCATGCAGTATATGGCAATAGGGGTGCCAAACCCATTTCCAACAGGAGGACCATGGTGTGAGATTTGTAAGACACATGGACATGATCCATATAATTATCCAATGATGCAAAAGTATAAGACAGTACCTAAAATTTCATATTGCAATTTTTGCAAGTCAATGGGTCGTGATGATGAGAATTGTAGGATGATGAAGATGATGAGAGAAAGGACTTCATATACTTATAGGGTGCAAGAAAAAATGATGACACGACAAGTTGCACCTCAGTTCAACCAGGTACCACCATCGTACAATAATGCACAACAGTAGTATAACAATGTGTAGCCACAATACAACAACGTGCAGCCACAGTATAACCCCGCATAGTATAATCAGGTACCTCAGTACAACGGACCATGAGGAGATCGAGGTGGATACAGAGGTGGAGGATGAGGAAGAGGAGGATTTGGATGAGGCAGAGTACCAATACAGTGCCACATCTACTAAAACACAGGACATTATGCAAGGGAATGTCCTTCCACCAGCAACATGTATGTACTCCCGCGCAACAGATCATGACACAGAAGACTGTCCAACACTTTTGAGGAAGATCCAATAAAAAAGGAACTAGAACACCTAGAATGTCCAGTGGATCTCTGCGGAATCAAGGGATGATGGGAGAAACATCAATATAGTCACTCGAGGAGGTGCCAAGACAAGACTTGACGTAGTAAAACAAGACCTAGCACAACACCAATGGGTTAAGAGGAATATTGAGCCATAGAAGAAGTTTGATGCACGAAAAGAAAATAAAATATTCAAGGAGGCTAGACACGAGTTTCTCAAGAAAAAAAATTGTGTCTACATTAGTCGCGCAGCAAACTCGGAACTCCCCGATGTACGAGATGCCCTCCTCAATGGACCATGCTAGTAAAGGACAACCTTTAGAGCAAGTAAGTACCATAAAAAAAATTATGCAGTCATGTGTTAATTTATTGAATGACCCATAATTTGTTAAGGTTTTACAAAATATGTAACACAGAGGAGGAAGGGAAGTTGGAATAGAAAACATTCAATCATCTCCATTCTAGAAGAAGTACAAGCAGAGAATTCAGACTAAATGCTAATATTGGAGATTTCAATATGGGAGATATTATATTGGACTTAGGCTCTGAAGTAAATGTCTTACCTAAGAAGACATGGTAGTTTATGGGAGAACCCACACTAGGTTATTCACCTATCTAGCTGAAATTAGAAAATCAACACAGAGTGATACCAATTGGAAGGCTTAAAGGTGTGACAGTAGATTTGGATGGAGGTGTGCACTATGGAAAACTTTGAAGCAATAGAGAGAGTAGATGGCACAACACCTTACCCAGCTTTTCTTGGACTGGATTGGGCATTTAATAACCAGGCTATAATCAACCCAAAGACAAGGAAAATGATGTTTGAATTAGGTTAATATAGAGTCATTGCACCATTAGATCCTTCAGAAGGAGAAAGGTTTGTAGAACCCACTTGTTTGGATCTAGAAGAAATAAACCAGTTGTACAAAACCACCACACGAGAAGAGGATTATGTTAACCCAACTGCAGATGGGGTACTTAGTTGGAGAAGCATTACATCATGTGCTTCTGACTCAGATACAGGTTTGCAGAATTGGAAACAGTGGTTACATGAAGCTTCCACAAGAAGGTGCTCAAGAATAGACTGTGCAGTAAGATGGGTGGGTACAGAGATAAGAGAACCTCCCAGTTTTCATAGGTTAAATGAATTAGAGGAATTTTTTACAAAATATGAAGAGGAAGTATTAGAAAATTAGAGGCTCTTATCCCTAGACATCGTACTCAAGGCCACACCTGCAAGATGGTGGAGTGTGCACAAAATGTAAATGACTACTGTGCATTAGATTTGGGGCAGAGGAGGGGAGAAATAAAATGTTGAGGTATGATGGACAAACAAAACCAGTTGAACACTTAGAGAAGTGAAAGACACAATGGAGGATGAATCCACCATAGGAATGGCCTCATCACTTTATCCATACATTGGAAGGAATTCCAGGGAACTAGTATATTGACTAGGAGATGCGCAAAGGCACTACAGAGTGAACAGGCTTACAGCATAATTTCGTAGTAACCTTATCATTTGAACATGAGAACCGCAACATGGATTCAACATTGAATTTGATATAGGGAATGATATTTACTAATGAACCAAAGGCTGAAATCATGACAGGATATCAAAAAAAAAATAGACATGCATTCAAAGAGTTACTTTCATGCTATCATGTTGAAGAGGAATCACCAGATGAAGATGATCCATGCAACATTCAAATTATAGAGATTGAGGGAGAAAGAGAGGTGGAAGGTCCATCTCTAGAGTCAGAAGTATTTGTTGCACCAATCAAATTTAAGAAATTTAACATTGGGACGAATGACAATCCTAAAATGGTAAGTATTGGAGACTATTGGGATGAGCAAACAGTAGAAAGAATATCAGAGTTACTGCATGAATACAGTGACCTCTTTCCAACAAAATTTACAGAGATGAAAGGCATAGTATGGAAGCTAGGTGAGATGAAGATACCTCTCAAACTTGAGGATAGAACTATCAAGAAAATACCTTACATATTGAATCCAGTATATAAGCAGAAAGTGAAAGCAGAAATTGACAACATATTGGAAGTTGGTATCATAGAAATAGTAGAGGAATCTGAATGGATAAGTCCTATGGTAGTTCAAGAAAAGAAACAAGGGGGATAAGAATTTGCGTATATCTAAGGAAACTTAATGATTCTTTCTTACATGACCCCTTCCCTACTCTTTTTAAAGATAAGGTCTCAAATAATGTGGGAGGCCAAGAAGCATTTTCATTTACAGATGGATTCTCGGGATACCATCAGATCAAAATATCTTCAGAAGACATGTATAAGACTAATTTTTCTACAGAATGGTGATCCTACCAATATACATTCATGGCATTTGGGCTGAAGGATGCACCGGCCATATTTTCAAGAGTAGGCATAGCTACTTTTAAGGAATTCATACATCAGTTTTTAGAAGTATATCTGGATGACTAGATTGTATATAGTTTGTTAAAATATCATGTAGAAGTGTTAAGACTCATGTTGGAAATATGCATACAATGTTAGATCTCATTGAACATCAAGATATGCATTTGTGGGACACCTTTTAGAATATTGTTGGGACATATAGTGTGTAAACAAGGTTTACTAGTGGATCCTACTAAGATTGTAGTCATTGTAAATTTACCACCACCAAATTCAGTGCACCATTTAAGAGAAACATCGGTACATACAGGCTATTACAGGAAGTTCATAAAGGGTTATGCACATATTACTGCACCAATGGAAAAACTATTAAAGAAGGACACCAGATTTTAGTGGAATGAGGACTATAAACAAGGATTGGACACCTTAAAAGAAAAGATGGTTACAACACCTATCCTAGTATTCACAGACTGGGAAAAGACATTTCATGTGCATGTAGATGCCTCTGCCATAGCACTTGGAGAAATTCTGGCGCATCTAGGAGCATGGGACTTAGACCATCCTATATCCTTTGCAAGTAGAAAGTTGTCAGAATCAGAGCATAATTACAACACCACAGAAAGAGAAGGCTTAGCCATGTTGTATGCACTTCAGAAATTCAGGCAGTATTTACTAGGTAAACACTTTAAAATGTTCACAGACCATTCTTCCCTCAAATATCTATTCAACAATCCAATTTTGGGGGGAGGATCTTTAGATGAATATTGTTATTCCAAGAATTTGACTTCAAAGTGATATTCAAACCAGGGAAGCTGAATGCAAGACCTGATCACCTGTCAAGGGTAACTAATGGAGAAGAGCCTACCAACATGGAAGACAACTTCCCTGATGCGCAGCTATTTTCAGTACATGTAGCTGATGAATATTTCATTGATATTATCGAATACTTAAGCATAGGGGTTGTTCCATAAGACTTTAGCACTGCGTAGAAGGAAATTTTGCTAGTCAGAGATGCAGAATATCAACTTATTTTAGGACACTTATACAAAATGTGCGCATATAGCATTCTGAGAAGTTGTGTACTGGAACATGAAAGGCCCAAAATTTTGGTTAATCTCATGAAGGTATAGCTAGAGGACACTATGTAGGAAAATATATCGTGCAGAAGGTATTGCGCACAGGATTATGGTGGCCAACAGTCCATAAAGATGCCAAGGAATATTGACATAAATGTGATGTCTGTCAAGGGTTGGAAATCCCAACAGAAGGGATGATATTTCTCTAAGACCACAAGTGACTTTACAGGTATTTGAAAAATGGGCTATAGACTTTGTGGGACCTATTAATCCACCAGAAAAAATCTAATACACCCGACCCCTGAGTATATTTCATGGGGACGGGGCATCAAAATTTCACTCTCCTTAACATCTCAAATCCTTTGTTAGAGGTCTTCATTCTCTTATACTTACCCATAGCATTCTAATGACTGCTACCAGGCTCAAAATTGAGATTTGGGTTGCAAGTTATGGCTTCTCAAAGTTCTTCGGGCATTCATTGGTTGAGGGCCATGTGGCCTCCACATGAATCCACCTCACATGTATTGTCTCCAAGCTCCTTCATCCATGATGGAAGTCCATCCATCATCTGATCCCATGATTGGACTCAATCTTCGTCTAACACATAGACAAGAAGGAACTTCGGCACTTCGACGCTTTGGTGCTTCGGTGCTTAACACCTCCTTACTATCTGCGCACGAGACCTTCCACAGTATCAAACTCCCAAAGTCTCGTAATCTTGCCACATGGTTTCGACCTTTGGGCCTTTTGGGTCTCTCTATTACGCTACACCCCAAATCCTCCGGACTCCGGGAGTTCGCTACACCCAAAATCCTCTGGATTCCCAAAGTTCTAGACTCCTAGAGTTCCGGTCACTTCACCAACCACTTTGGCTAAGCGCGCACATACCAAGGCTGACACATAGAAGGGAAAGGGGTGACACATGTCACATTCCAATAGGAAAATAGGGTCTACGAAAACCATAGATCGAGCTGACACATGCCACATCAATCGTGGGTCCACGTCACCCTAGTGATGTCATCTTTCCACGTCACACAAGACTGACATCCTTATAACATCCCTCAAATCTCACGGTCGAGATCCAACCACATGGATACATAGATCCACAGCTAACGTTACTTCGCAACTCCAAACTTTGGGAGTTTTGTGATGAAAAACTCCTCTTTTCTCCCGTATTTGGTTAGCACTAGGCTAACCACAGCCTAAATCTGACGGTTAGGAAAATTCCTGAAGCATCCTCAAATCGACAGCTCTTGTTACTTTGGGCTTCAAATTTTATTGACACACCACACCTCAAATTTCCTGGAGTTCCTAGTCTCTGAACTAAATGATCTAGCGCCACGCACCCCCTACATATCAATGGCTAAGAGGGATCCTGAAGGATCCTTATATCCATGATCCACATTACTTTGCAACTCTAGCCTTCGGGGGATTTGACATTGCAACACCCCTATCCTCCTGAAGCAGTCAATGTCAGGTTGACTACATCGTAAATCCAACGGCTAGGAAAGAACCCAAAGGATCCATAGATCTACGGTCCTGGTCACTTCATGACTCCGGCCTTCGGGGGTTTTTGGATTTACTGTCACTCCATTCCCCCGAAGCAGGACTTCGTTGAAGTACTGTGTGCGAGTCCCCCCTCCTGAATGATCGGATGGTAGTCGGGGCTCCTGATGATCTCCCCCAAATCTACGACTCTCCTTTACTTCATAACTTTAGCGTTCAGTGGGTTTGATGCTATGGCATCTCCATTCTCCCGACGTGGTACTCCACCGAAGTGATTTCGGTATAGATCCAATGGCTAAGGAAACCCCGAAACATTCTCGATCGGTGGCTCGTGCTACTTCATGATGGGGAGTTGGATCACGGTTTAGTCAGTAAGATAGGTTCATCTAACCACTAGGGAAATCGCCCAACGTCTGTCAACCTTACAGGTAATCGTAACTCTCGATCACCTTCATCTGGTTTGTGACTATTAGGGCCGACAATACTTTGAAGTCTCAGACTTCTGAAGCTTCAAAGCCAGAAGAACTTGGCTCCCTTAGGCTTAGCATAGGGTTCCTAGATCTTTGTCGCATGGGTCCTTCTAACTCTCAAGAGTTAAGCACAACTTCCTCATCGTGAAATTGCTAAGGAATTGGGAACAATATCTCAGTCCCATAGCAAGGAGTCTGAAGAAGATATCCTCTTCAGATGGACAGGGCTAGATTGATGCAATACTTTCTATCTCAATCATCCTATAGGTTTACGTCCCACGACACCTAGAAGGCTAAGTTGGGGCATATAGACGATCAATCAGAAGCATAAGTTCACAAGAATATAAATGCATACACATAACTTGATCCTTCAATACAAAAACCATTCTTAGATGTGTAAATACATGCATTCATCCATTATTCCAATTCAATGCATAGAGTATGAAAACACTTATCAGAACCAGATAACGTGATGTGATTGTTGAAAGGGGTGCATGTTTCCACCCAACCATAGGCTCAGTCACTCCTAACGGATTTACCATTGGCCACCCCCGAGTTATACCACGATTCTCTGAGAGAGAATTCTTTCTTCCAGCTCAGCAATAGTCAAGGACGGAGGTTACTCTCCTCCTCCCACAGGATCTTGGCAATGGGTTTTCTTTATACCAAGCAAGGAGGCTTGCTTGAGTACTTCCTTAGTCACTCAGCACCCTCGTTTATCATCCTATATCATAACCCTGCTAGCCATATCCTGTGACCAGAACATGTTCATTTCTCAGTTCTTTCTTAAACTCGAGAGCTTAATCTCTCTTCTCTGCTTCTCTTCGAAACTCTTCCTCTGCCCATCACGCCTTCCTTTCTTTCCTTCCTCAACAAGATTGTGTGTGGCCCAAATTCCCAATCTGTGTTCAGGTCTGAAAGCCTTTTATATGGGCACTCTACCCCATCCCCTCATTAACTCTTGAGGAGGTATTCCCACCTACCAGCCTGAATGTAATTCATCCCTGGGTCAGAGGATTATTCTGGTCCTAAGCAATTAAATCCAACAAGGTACTGGTTTGGTGGGGGTTATCTCAACCATTCCTGGTTCCCCTCACCATCTCTCCCATAGCATATGTGGTCTAACTTGTAAAACCCCCCTTTCAGTAGTCATGCAACACTTATCCATTTTCTATTAGTAACATAAATTACATTCATTGTCCTTTTATACAAAGGTTCATCAAATCAATCATTCACACATATCAAGTTTTCCATAGTCTCTTGGCCAATATATTTATATTTACAAATTTGGGGAAGCATGGGTGTTACAATTCCCTCCCCGTTAAAGGAACATCGCCCTCGATGTTCTATCTTTCAATTTGCTTTGTATATACAGAAGTAAATAAAAATGGATATGCATGTTTCATGGCATCCTCCATTTCCCACATAGCCTCATCTGGGCCAAAGTGTTTGCACTGCACCTGGACCTGTGCAATGGTTTTTCTCCTGAGTGAGGTTTCCTTCATGTCTATTATGCATTGAGGTTCTGGAAGGAATCACAGACCAGTCAATTATATGATTAGAATCATGTACATATTTCTTTAATAATGAAACATGGAAAACATTATCAACCTTCATTGTGGGAGGGAGTGCTAGCCTATAGGCTATAGGTCCCATTCTATCTAAGGTTTCAAAGGGTCCAAAATACCAGGGTACCATTTTGGCACAATATCCCATTCTCAAGGAACTCTTCTTGGGTCTAATTCTGAGATAGACATGGTCTCTTGGCTTGAACTCTCTAGGAGTTCTCTTTCTGGTGGCATAACTCTTCTGTATATCCTGAGTAGTTTTCAGATTTTGTTTAATCTGAATCACTTGTTGTTCCATTTCTTTCAGCATGTCGGATCCGATTGTAATTCCATCCACTGGATTACTACAGTTGATTGGAATCTTTCACTAGCTACCATAGAGGGATTCAAAAGGGCTCATCTTCAATGACTCTTGATAACCGTTGTTGTAAGAAAATTCTACTAATGGCAGGTAGTCTTCCCACTTCTTAGGCTAATGCATTACATGCATCCTTAACATGTCTTCTAATATTTGGTTCACTCTTTATGTCTGTCCATTCGTTTGAGGGTGACAGGTTGTGCTAAACAACAATTTAGTCTCAAAACCAGCCATTAAGGATTTCCAAAAGCTTGAAGTAAATTTTGTGTCTCTGTCAGATATAATCTCCCTAGGCATGACATGCAGTCTAAATATCCCCTTCATGAATATGTTGGAAATATCTATTGCCTTTCAAGTTGACTTGATAGGAACAAAGTGAGCAGACTTGCTTAATTTTTCCACCACTACCATGATGGCATCATTCTGCTTGGCCAATTTTGGTAATCCGATGATGAAATCCATGGAGATGGTTTCCCATTTCCATTATGGAATTGGTAGAGGTTGTAACAACATTTTTGGGTGTCGGTGTTCTACCTTAACTTGTTGGCATTCTAGACACTTAGCTATATATTTAGTTGTGTCCCTTTTCAATCCAAGCCAATAGAATTGTTTCCTAATGGCCATGATCATTTTCTGATAACCTGGATGACTAATATATGGTCTCTTGTGTAGTTCATCCATTATGAACCTTTTCAAGTCATCACAACTTGGAATATACAAGTTGTTTCTGTAAGTCAGCAGGCCTTCATCAAGCATCCGATAGCCTTCATACTTTATCCCTATGGGCTCTTTTTTAAGGTATGATGTCATGGTCTTGAAAAAATCATTTGTTTCTTGTGCATTCCTGACTCTCTCCCTGGCATTTGTTTCACAAGTGCTTACTGCTTCCAGGTGAATCATTTTCACACTTCTACTAAGGGCATCAACCACCCTATTTTCCTTTCCCTTGATGTGTTTGATTTTGAAATCAAACTCACTAAGGAGAGCCATCCACCTAGCTTGTCTAGCATAGAGATTTGGTTGATCAAACAAGTGCCTCAAACCACAATGGTGTGTCATAAGTACAAATATCCTACCCAAGAGGTAATGCCTCCACATTTTTAAAGAATTCATTATGGCAGCCAACTCTAGATCATGGGTCACGTAATTGATTTCATGCTCATTCAATTTTCTGGATTCGTAGAAAATTACAGCTCCTTCTTGCATAAGAACTCCTCCGAATCCTTCCTTAAAGGAATTTGTACACACGAGGAAGTCATTATTAGGGTCTACAATCTTTAGCATAGGTGCATGGGTTAGAAGGTATTTCAGTTCTTGAAATCTTTCTTCACATTCTGAGGTCCAAGTGAATTTAACTCCCTTTTTCTAAAGGGCAGTGATTGGACAACCAATCTTGGAAAATACTTTTATGAACCTTATATAGTATCCTGCTAAGACCATAAAGGACCTGATATCATATATATCCTTTCGGGTAGGCCATTCCATGATAGATCTGATCTTGTCAGGGTATATTGCCACTCCTTCTTTAGAAATAACATGGCCTAAGTAATGGACTTTCTTCTGGAAAAAGTCACACTTTCTAAACTTAGCGTAGAGTTGATGCTCTCTTAGTACTTGAAGCACTAATTTAAGATGTTCTTCATGCTCCTCTCTGTTCTTGGATTAGATTAGGATATCATCAATAAAAACCAATACAAATCTGTCTAGTAATTTGTTGAGTACATTATTCATCAAGCACATAAAAGTGGTGGGGGCATTGGTTAATCCAAATGGCACCACCACAAATTCATAGTGACCATATCTTGTCCTGAAGATTGTTTTGCAGATGTCTTCATCATTGATTTGGAATTGATGGTATCCATACCTTAAGTCAATCTTTGAGAAAATGGAAGCACCCCTTAATTGTTCAAACAAGTCATCGATTCTTGGTAAGGGATACTTGTTCTTTATGGTTGTCCTATTGAGTTGTCTATAGTCTATGCACAGTCGGAGTGTGCCATATTTATTTTTCACAAACAAGGCAGGTGCTCCTCATGGAGACACGTTGGGTTGGATGTATACTTTGT
The DNA here is from genome assembly GCA_009831015.1 of Picea engelmannii. Taxonomy (NCBI): domain Eukaryota; kingdom Viridiplantae; phylum Streptophyta; class Pinopsida; order Pinales; family Pinaceae; genus Picea; species Picea engelmannii. The sequence goes on from ML812276.1 coordinate 201,818, forward strand.
CCATCATCTCCTTTAATTGTAACTTGATCTCAACTAGATCTAGTGTACGCATCCTATAGGGAATTCTACGCACTTCCACTTCCCTTGGTGCAAGTTCTATGGAGAATTCAATGTCTCTCCTCATAGGTAGACACGGTACCTCTTATGGAAACACGTCTTTATACTCTCTTAATATGGGGTGGTCCTCTAGGTTTGGTTTGTCATCCTCAATAGATTCCAACACTTGTATTTCATATAGAGGGCATCCCTTCCTACAATACTTTTTTATTTGAAGGGACGATATTTGTCTCACTGAGATAGGCCTCTGAATCCCTTGAAGGGTTATTTTTCTCCCTTCTTCATTTTCACACTCCAAAGTTTTATGGTAACATTCCAACTTGGTTTTATAAGTGGATAACCAGTCCATAGCAACCAACAGGTCATAAGATCCTAGGGGGAGTATGTTAAGGGTCGCTCGGGTGGGAAATCCATCCATAATGAATTGGCAAGCTGGTATGACCTCTGCTAATTTTCTTTTAGTTCTAGTGGCTAGTTGTGCCAACCATGGCTTAACATGTCTAATTGGTTGCAATTTACACTTATCAATAGTTTGAGGGGACACATAACTCAAATTAGAACCAGGGTCAATTAAAATAGAAACTAGACGGTTGGTGATCATACCTTCCATATCCACCACTGAGGCTTGGTGGTCATCTTGGTTATTATCCAAGGCTTCATAAATCTGTGGCATTCTCCTAGCCACATCATTGATTGTGGTAGCTTCTTGGATATTGTAGACTCTCCTATTGTTCTGTTGTCTATGTTGACAATCCCTCAGTAGATGTTCTTCTCCACAACCCCAACATTTCAAGAGTTCTTTCTTTGGGTTATCAGTATTTCCTGGGGTTGCTCCAAAAGGTTTATTTCCACTCTAGGAGGGGAAATTTTGTTTATACACACTTCTAGTAGGAAGAATCATCCTAGACTCCTTCCCATAGTTCTTAAATCTTCAAGATTTAAACCCCTTCTTCTTGAATCCCAAACTACTCTTCTTCTTCTAGTCCTCGTGAGGTTATGTGTTACTCCCGAACTGTTCATAACAATACCTTGGTTGAGGGCCATGTGAATCCACCTCACGCATATTGTCTCCAAGCTCCTTCATCCATGGTCGAAGTCCATCCACTATCTAATACCATGACTCGACTCAATCTTCATCTAACACGCAGGCCAGCAAGAACTTCAACATTTCAGTGCTTAACGCCTCTTTATGGCCTACACACGAGACCTTCCAAAGTCCAAAACTCCCGAAGTCCTGTAAGCTTGCCACATGGTTCCGACCTTCGGGCCTTGTGGGTCTCTCTATTATGCTACACCCCAAATCCTCTGGAGTCCCGAAGTCAACCCCAAATCCTCTGGATTCTCAAATTTCTGGACTCTCGGAGTCCCGGTCACTTCACCAACCACTTTGGCTAGGAAGGAACGTATGAGGGTTGACATGTAGAAGGACCAAGGGTGACATGTGTCACATTCCAATAGGAAAATAGGGTCTACAAAAAATAATGATCAAGTTGACACGAGGCACATCGATCGTGATTCCACGTCACCCTAGTGACATCATCTTGCCACGTCACACCAGACCGACAACCTTCTAACATACCTCAAATCTCACAATCAATATCTAGCCACGTGGATCCCTAGATCCACGGCTAACGTTACTTCGCGACTCCGGCCTTCAGGAGTTTTGTGATGCAAAACTCCTCTTTTCTCCTAGATTTGGTCAGTGTCGGGTTGACCACAACCTAGATCTGATGGTTAGGAAAAGTCCTGAATCATCCTCGAATCGACGGCTCTCATTACTTTGGGCTTCGGAGCTTATCGACACACCACACCTCAAATTCCCCAGAGTGCCAAGTCTCCGGACTAAAGGATATAACGCCATGCATCCCCTGTATATCAATGGTTGAGAGAGATCTTGAAGGATCCTTAGATCCACGGTCCACATTACTTCGCGACTCTAGCCTTCGGTGGATTTGACGTTGCAACACCCCTGTCCTCCTAAAGCGATCAATGTTGGGTTGAATACATCGTAAATCCGATGGCTAGAAAAGAACCTGAAGGATCCCTAGATCTACAGTCCCGGTCACTTCGTGACTCCGGCCTTTGGGGGTTTTTGGATTTACTTCCACTCCATTCTCCCGAAGCAGGACTTCGTCGAAGTACCATGTGCGGGTCCCCCCTCCTAAATGATTGGATGGTAGGCAGGGTTCCTAACCATCTCCCCCAAATCTATGACTCTTATTTACTTCGTAACTTCAGCGTTTGGGGGGTTTGATTCTATGGCATCTCCATTCTCCCAAAGTGGTACTTCATCGAAGTTGTCTTGGTGTATATCCAATGGTTGAGGGAGCCCCCAAACATTCTCGATCGGTGGCTCAAGCTACTTCACGATGGGGAGTTGGATCCTGGTTTAGTCGGTAACATAGGTTCATATAACCGCTAGGGAAACCGCCCAACGTCGGTCAACCTTACAGGTAAACGTAACTCTTGTTCGCCTTCATCTAGTTTTTTACTATTAGGGCCAAAAATACTCTGAAGTCGTGGACTTTTGAAGCTCTGAAGCCAGAAGGACTTGGCTCCCTTAGGCTTAGCATAGGGTTCCTAAATCTTGGTCACATGGGTCCTTCTAACTCTCGTGAGTTAAGCACAACTTCCTCATCGTGAGCGTGCTAAGGACTTGGGCATAATATCTTAGTCACATAACAAGGAATCTGAAGAAGATATCCTATTTAGAAGGACAGGGCCAAATTGATGCAATACTTTCTATCTCGGTTGTCCTACAGGTTTAAGTCCCACGACAGCTCGAAGGCTAAGTTGGGGCATATAGACGATCAATCAAAAGCATAATTTCACAAGAAGATAAATGCATACGCATAACTTGATCCTTCAATACATAAACCATTCCTAGATGTATAAATACATGCATTCAACCATTATTCAAATTCAATGCATAGAGTATGAAAACACTTATCAGAACCAGATAATGTGATGCGACTACTGAAAGGGGTGCTTGTTTCCACCCAACCATAGGCTCATTCACTCCTAATGAATTTACCATTGGCCACCCTCGAACTAGACCATGATGCTCTAAGAGATAATTATTTATTACATCTCAGCAACAGTCAGGAATGGAGGTTACTGTCCTCCTCCCACACAATCTTGGCAATGGGTTTTCTCTATACCAAGAAAGGAGGCATGCCTGAGTACTTCCTCAATCAGCCAACACCCTCATTTATCAACTTGTATCATAACCCTTCTAGTCATATCCTGTGACCAAAACATGTTCATTTATTAGTTCTTCCTCGAACTTGAGAGCTTATTCTTTCTTCTCTTCTTCTCTTCGCAACTCTTCCTCTGCCCACCATGCCTTCCTTTCTTTCCTTCCTTAGCAATATTGCATGTGGCCCAAATTTCGAGTCTGTGTTCAAGTCTGGAAGCCTTTCATATGGGCACTCTGCCTCATCCCCTCATTAACTCTTGAGGAGGTCTTCCCACCTACCAGCCTGACTGTAATTCATCCTTGGCTCAGAGGATTGTTATGGTCCTGAGAAATTAAATCCATCAAGGTACTGGTTTGGTGGGGGTTATCTCAACCATTCCTTGTTCCCCTCACCATCTCTCTCATAGAATCCATGGTATATCTTAGCAAAAACCCCTTTCAGTATTCATGCAACACTTATCCATTTTCTATTAATAACAAAATTACATTCATTGTCCTTTTATACAAAGGTTCATCAAATCAAACATGCACACATATAGAGTTTTCCATAGTCACTTGGCCAATATATTTATATTTACAAACTAGGGGAAACATGGGTGTTACAAAAAAGGTCAGGAGATAGATATATCATTATTGCAATTGAATACTTAACAAGATGGGAAGAAGCAGCACCAGTCAAAGACTCTATGGTAGAGACAGCAGCACACTTCTTGTCTGAGCAAGTGATCACCAGATTTGGATGTCCAAGGATTTTGATGAGTGACCAAGGCATGCATTTTATCAATGATATCATCAAGGCTATGACCGAGGAGCTCGAAGTCTATCACCAGAAGAGTACACCATATCATCCTAAGGAAAATGGAACAGTATAAGCTTTCAATAAGATCTTGGAAAATGCTCTGACTAAAATCTGCAACGTCAACAGGGATGATTGGGACTTGAAGATACCAGCAGTACTATGGGAATATAGGACCACTTATAAGAAGTTGACAGGACAGACACCATTTGGGTTGGTGTGTGGGCAGGAAGCAATAGTACCATTAGAATTTTTGGTACCCAGTCTGCGCTTAGCAGCAATTACCAACATGACAGAAAGAGGCGCAATACAGGAAAGGTTAAGTCAACTAATGGAAATGGAAGAGGAAAAGATTCTAGTTGGATTTCACCGAGAAGTACAAAAATCAAGAGACAAATCCTAACATGACATACATATTAAGAAGAAGATTTTTAAGGAGGGAGACCTAGTTTTACTCTATGACAGTAAATTTTTTCAACACCCTGGGAAGTTTAGAATGCATTGGCTAGGGACATATGAAGTGGATATTGTCACAGATGGGGGGTCTGTATAGCTACAAGACTTGGGAGGAACAAAACTGAAAGGAATAATCAACGGTAGTCGAATGAAACTGTACCAGGACATTCGGCCTACTAACCCTTAAAATTTATAGCGCAGTGGGAAAAGGAATGTATAAAGTGTACTATAGCAGAGATTAGGATAGAAAAATAATAAAAATAAATAAAAAGGAGAAAAAGAGGCAAAAGAAATATAAAAGTAGAAAAGAAATAAAATACAAATATACTGGATATAACGTGCGCAGGGATAGTGGAATCAGCGCGACAAAAAGAAAAAGTGACCACACGCAGCATATGGTTGATAGGAAGAAAAACATCGTGCACTAAGGAAAATTCATAGCATAAAGGTATGGTGCACCGGAAAAGTGCATCACATCAGAAAAGGGGCCAACAGTAGGAAAAGAAAAAATCGGTCGTTAGGGAAAAAAGGTGTGAATTGGGAATTTATGAAACTAAATGAAGCGTACTTGACAAGCTTCAACGCATTAATAACAGCCAAAGAAGCTTCTCCGAGAAGATTCAGGGAAATTATGATGCCCTCTATAAAAGGGAAATGCGGGCCAAACAATACTTATTGTGCATTTGCAAACTCGCGAAGCTAATGAGAAATAAGACGAGAGGAAAAGAGGCGAGTATAGAGATCGAAGCAGCCAAAACTCAATTGGGAAAGCAAGAATTACCCATGATGGCACCTCCAAAGGTTGTTGCACCAAGCCAAACCACACAGAAAACACGTAGTAGTATTAGGTCACCGCAAGAAACCGTAGAGGTGGAGTAGGAAATGACACAGAGAGAGGGAATCATCGATGTTGACACAATTCCCTCACCGCAAGTCGAACCAATGAGCATCACACTAGTCGGTGAAGAAAAACAAGCTCCAACATCAATCAGGATGGATATTGACTTGCACGATAGTGCACAGGGCCATGAACCAATTGCCACAGGAAACCCACAGGAACCTACTAGGGTTGAAGCATCCCATAGAACAAATGGTGGCGACAACAAGTGGATAGAGTCTGTTGGGACGAGACCACAACCGGTGGTGGGTCTCTTGTAGCAGGAAGAAGTACATATTGACTACATCACAGGGTAGCTAGAGTTCGATGAGGAAGACAGATAACCATAGGTTGGGACCTCTAGTGCGTCAGTAAGAAGAAAGGGAAAACAACCCATTGTGTAGTCCCCATGCAAGAAGCCTGACACCTCAATTGTTTTATCGTCCATTCCAGAGGGGGTGCAGGCCACGCCAACTCTACTAGGTTGCATGGAAAGACTAAGATACCAATACCATGATGTTTTTGACACCAAAAACTTCCCATAATTTTCGCAGTAGATGTACATGGAGATCATAGGCAGAAGACCATTTGGAGACCCAATATTACAGCCAAAGGAATGGGCGACAAGCCTAGGAAACACATGGACCTTAAATTTGTTAGAAATTCCCCATTTCAGAAGGGGGAAAGAGGTTAACAACTGCATCAAGCATTTGATGGCAGTCCTCCATGGAGGATTATTATGGTTAGAAGAACCTGTCTCCATCAACGTAGAGTTGATTACATTCATCATAGGTCTATCATCAATGGGTGAGAGTCTCATGCAGTACCTGGATGAAAAAAACAAAGGAAAATATCTCGCGGAAGAGATGAAGAATACATATGGAACAGAAAGAGACTCGCGCAGAATTATTACCAAGAGAATCATTGACGCATCCACCAGGATGGCCATGAAACTAATGGCATGAAAATTGCTATGCAAATGACACAAGGAGGAGGTCCCTGCAGGGGTTGTCGCAGCAGCACTACAGTGTGCAAATGGCACCATGATCAGTTGGGTGCCATATTTAATGAACTTATTCCTAGATAACTACAAGCATGCGTAGGATTTGGGAACAGAGTTCCACTACTATTGCCTCATGATCTTGATAGATTTAATTAGATGGAAGGAGCCATTCTACTCATACTTCTGTGACAGAGTAGGAAGTTGTCGTGCAACATGGTACATGTCAATGGAAAGCACTTCAGACCCCAAGCAAATAAGTGGCAATGTCGACACCTTTTCTCAATATCTCAGTGACATTCGAGATAGCATAGCCAACACTTGGAGGATCACTCTGGAGGTGGTCACACAGTATCAAGGGGAATCCAAATTTAGGGCTACATGACACAACATGTGGATCCAGGCGCACAAGGATCCAGAGAAGGAATGGCTTCAACTTCACTTCTTCATTAATGCAGAGGAAGTTGAAATGGTGATGAGAGACTAGCAGGACTACTGGAATATCCCAGTCATTACCAAGGAAATTCCAAAGGGAAAGGAGGTGGAAGCAGGCTCGTCCAAGATACCTACAGGAGGTAGTGTAGCGATAAATAAAACCATGCATCAGGTGAAGCCATGTCAAAATCCAGTGAAAAAAAATAAGTGCAACACTCCAAATAAGGATTCATAGATAGGAAAGAAGGACAATTCCCCAGTGCATGAATAACAAGGAAAGGGGGACACAACGACACAGGAAACCCCTTCAGCATTTTCTCCACAAGAAATAGGGCCACCCAAATGGCCAATTATACATATAGGGGGGCGCACAAGAAATCCAAGGCTCATAAAAAAATCCCATAATATATGATCACCGAGGATGGTGCCAATATTGTCGCAGTAAATGGTGCCAATATTGTCGGGATTATGCAACGGAGGAGTTTGAAGAGGTTGAGAACCAAAGAGGAAGGATACGGACCGATTTGGATGATATCAAGCAGTTCCTACAGTAGATACAAGCAGCGCAGAGGCAAGAAAAGGGAACAGAGTCGATCCCCTGAGCAATAGAAGTCGAGCACAGGAGAGCGTAGAATGAAGAAGACAATATCCAGACCGTAGCATAAGCAAGTCCAAGATTCCAAATAAAAACAGACATGTTGCAGGTTGACGAGGCCATATATCAGACACAACTCAAAGACTTGTCGCAGGTACAGTTGGTATTAGCTCAAATAACAACAAAGGAACTTTACAAACTACAAGTCAGTATCACGCAAGAAGTGTAATCAAGAGCTAGAACAGACGTGATGGAATTTCAAATAGCCAGAGATGGAAAGGATTCCCTATAACTAGTCATTGAGTAGATAAATTTGGAGATGAAAGAAGAGAAATAACACGCAAATAAGTGGAAGTAAGTCTTCACAGGAATTCCAGACAGCGCGCGGGCAGCCATGAGCAATACGGAAGAGCAGATCCAAATCATCATGCAGACGCTCGAGGACTACAAGAATAATATCGAGGAGATTAAAGAAAAATTAACCCCAACTTCTCCTCCTTAAGTTATGGATGAAAGGGAACAACAAGTATCCCTGCAAGTGGAAATGATGGAGAAGAAGCTGAAAATGTCACACAATTGTTTTACATGACTGTGTAGCTATGGACAATGTTGGAAGAAGACGATAGGATCCAAAAATTATAACAACAAGAGGAGGTAATTAGCACTGCAATCCAAGAGTTGAAGCAGCATAAAAAATCCATAAGCATCACAGAATGAGTGAAGGGTGCGCAGGAAATGAAGACCATGCAGGCAGAACTAAAGATTGTGCAGAATAACAAGCAGGCCATGCAAGCCTAATTATAACCTCTCCAAGATCAAGCAGCGCAAATAATTGTGAAACTAGAGAAGGAAAAGAAAAGAATGGCTTAGTACCATGTTGATAGCACAAAGTCTCTCAAGGATCATATCACAGTGCAGAGGGTTCAAGAGCTCACGGGGAAATATGTGCAAGCTAGAGCAAACGGGGAAGTGTTAGAAGGAAAATTCCACATCTTGGAAGAAGTTGTTCAGAGAGAACACACTACCTGAGTGGCTCAGGACGAGCCAAATGTCAATGTTGGGGGCATGTTGGGCACAAGCCTATTTTGAGGAAGGACCTAATTTTGGAGCACGCACAACAGTTGGCAAGAAAGAAGCATGCAGAAAAAGAATAAAAAACATCATGCAGGAGGAAAAGCCACGTGCGAGGAGGCAAACAAGCCTAACCGTATTAGCATTAGGTAGGGATTTTGATAAGGATTATAACAGCTATAATCCTGAAAAATAGTATAAATAAGAACCTAGAAGGTCTAGGTCAGGGGTTAGTCAGTTCAATACTATTGAGAAGTTGAGAGACTGTCAATTGTAATAAGGCGGTAGAAGAGTAGAGTAAGGTATATTTTGAGGGTTATATCACAGGCTAAGGATCCTGGTGTAATTTGTCTGCCTCACAGAGGTTTCTTAACCTCATCGAGATTGTATGATTGAATATGTAATGTGCGCAGTGCCATATTTTGCAACGGACTAAATAAAAGAGTAGAGAAGCCAAATCTTTGTGGACGTATCCCAGGAGGGGGTGAACCACGATAAAACCTATGTTTTATGTGATTTTTTATTGAATTCTTACTTCCTCTTAATGGTTATCATATGAATGAATGATTAATTAGTTGTATTAGAATGCATGCATGAGCCTAAAGATGAATGAATCCTAGAAATACTTGAATGAATAACAAGATTAATGCATGAAGAAGATAGAATACACTCCCAGATCCCCACTCTTTCCTATATTGCAAACACTTGGGTATTGCAGTCACCCATAGAGCCATCTCAGGTGAGACTGCATTGTGTTCTCTATGCACAACGTTGCCTTCTAGTTTACCAGGAGGGCCAATAGTTTTAGAGGGTTTTTTTGGAAACATGTTTAGATATGAACCCAAGCCAACCCAAGAAGACGAAATAAGTCATAGATATAAGCCAACACTATCCCATCCACGTCGAAGATATTCATAAGTTTATCAATCTCTGCATGGAGGCCAATATGTCACACAAGGCTTAGGGAAGCATGGTCGGAAAAAGGGTGATATTAGTCTCTACAACAAATATGGCACCGGGAGGGGAGGTTGCGGAGCTCTCATTGACCAAATCAATGATGAGAAGGTTTGATGTACCTGATATATCCTTGCATGCAAGGTCATGAAGAACTACTTGTGAGTTTATTGTCACATTGGATGTCATAGAAATGGTCGAGTTTAGTAAAATGGCACACCTTTGAACTGGTGCAAATACCTGCTCATGAAGTTGTTGCAAGCCTGCACCGATGTGCATGAGTGGGACACATACTTCATATATGGATATTTTTTGGTCACATTTACTATGTGGAAGTGGCATCCTCCTCAGGGTCGAAGCCTCTCTTGTGCTCCAGAAAGTTGAAATGTCAATCTCTTCGACCCATGGCACAATCACACTACTACTACTCACTCAAAGGACCATGATGCTTCCTTTCTCTAGTGGCATAATGACCTTTTTTTCTCTACTCAACGACCAAGGATTCCATAGGAGCTGCTCAACCAACACACCCATAACATTTGGTTTGGTATGAACCATGATTGCAGATTCGTGAGGCCTTTAATTGCAGCTCCATCCATTTTTTGTACCCCTTCGTTGCCTTTTTATCTGGATGAGTAAATTCTGGACAAGGAATTCATGGGTTGGGTAGGAGTTATGAAGGAAAAGAAAAGATTATGTTTTACCTACTCAATGCCTCCCATATTGCAATGGTCAGATCCTACACAGACACCTGGTACAAGCCCAAGCTCGGTAAAGAGAGATCGGACACCCTCAAGATCATAGGAAGGGGAAAACGAAGGTGAAGAAAATGATACCAAGGGGGACAGTGAAAATCCCATTCTCCTCCATCCCATATGACACTACCATCTCTAGTAAGTAGTTGTGTGAAGTCTTTGCTTCTACATTTCCTATAAAGAAACCGTGCACTAAGTCTCCGTCTAAATATATCGTTGACCCCATTATCATAGATATCACTCCTCTATCTTCCCTACCACCTCTGACTCGCATCACTACCCCCATTCCCTCTGCAGTCCCCATCATAACCATTATCAATGACCCCCCAATTAAGTCCAAATCTACCCTCATCATTGAGGAACTCTCCAAATAACAACATGGATTTCCCGTTGATGTCCCATTCACTATTGTATCATCCCCTACCCACACCCACCTTAACACCACAAGGACTGAATCTAGCAACCCCTTTTCCACTATCATAGAAACTATAGGCCCCAAGTTTCCCACCTTTCCCCAATTTTCGCAAGTCCATGCTCCATTTAACACCCTTTCAGAGGAAAACCCCAATCCTGAATCCGCTAATGTACCAGAGGTGCTTAAACAAATGATTCTAGATCCTCTAAATATTCATATGGACACCTAGGAAGATACTCTCTCGGCTCACAGTACCAGTTCTATTCAGGAAAACATTGTTTTGATGTTATAGGATCCCTAGCAGTGTCGATCAATCTTGGAATTATGCCTCAAGCGCATTGATGTGATTGCGACACTTCCTCCTAAGGTTCAGGATCGGATCACCCATAGTCTCTACACTACTTTGTGTAGTCTTGATGGTGTTGGCACCCCCATCCTGTATGAGCACTCGGTTTCCAGTAGCCAACCACCGACTGCTCGGTTGACCTTGGATCAATCCCTAACCAGTGGGGAGCTCGTGGCTTGGTCCACTCCACATATTTTCCACCTCATCCAAGCCTCCACGGATTAGCTTAAGAAAAGGATTGTTGCAGTTGAGTAGACTAATGATGAGCTCACACAATAAACACAACAAATGCATGTAGACATTGTTGTAGCATCTTTTTCCAGAGATCATGAGCAAGGATTTCATATACATGTCAAGTCTACAATTCCGTTCGTTTTTTATAAGTTTCTCCAAGTTTGGTCCAAATTCATATAAGTTTCTCTTGATCTCCCTGAGGACATCACTCCAGTTTCACCTCTGCAACAAATTGAGCTCATTGTGAATGTCTGGTCACAACTGGCGATTAGGACTGATAGCGTTCAACAGTAGATTGTTGAAATTAAGTTAAAGGAAAAGGAGCAGCCCCAGGCGATGATGCAAATTATCACACAGGCAGTCGTAGAGGGATATCTCATTCGGCCCTCTCTTCATGCCTAAGCAGATTAATGTCGTCACCTCTTTGACATGGTGAACGATTGGGTCAGCTTGTTTGAACAATGCAATAGGCCAATTGAAGAGTTGCACACACAGCTCAATCAGATGAACGTGGAAGCTCAATCCATCACAGAATCGGTTGAGTAGGCAACCAAATTTGCATAGATCCAAGTTTAAGCCGAAAGGTTGTACATAATGGATGAGTCTACTTGGGTTGCAAAGAAAGAGCTCCAAAACTTCTGACCTACAGTTTACGCTGAGTATGTCTAGATGCAACAACTTGATGCCATTTCTGACACTGAATGGACTACATTGTTGGCAACTAAGTTAGAAGATCCTGTTGTGACCATCACCCGAGAGTTTGTTGTGGGAGCCTCGATTTTGGCAAGGAAATGGCAGGACTACATCGAGCACTACGACAGCTTCCACCAACACACCCTAACAATTATGTTAGAGTTGGGCCCTTTTTTTGCATAAGGCAATGGGAAGGAAGTGTAAGGTTGACTTAGGATGAGTCAAAGGTTGTGGTCGGGGCCTGTTGGGCCCTCCGTGTTGGTTGTGGAGCCTGATTATCTTCCTAATTTAGAGGTCTTTTTATTTTCAGTCGTGTTTATACCCCATGAAATATTTACACCCCAGAAGTATGTACACTCTTCCACGTGAGGGATTGAAGAGGGGGGTTACCCCCTCTGTGGGTTCCGGGGGGGCTATCCCCCCGGCTAGGGAGTACGGGGGCAAGCGGGCCCCTGAAGAAAAAATTGCCTTGTAAAAGTATATTGTAATTTCATTGTAAATCTGGACCGTTCATTATAAGGTCGCAGATCTAACGGTAGAAGTTATGTTAGGGTTTTTTCCCCCAGAAGGCAAACCTCTCTTATGAGGGAAATGTATTGTGGTTGTGTATCATGGCGAATATTGTATTCTAAGATAGGAGACTGTGAGAGAAAGAAGAGGAAGTTACAACAGGTTTGCTGTAGGTTGTATCCCTTCATTTGTTGGATAATAATAAAGGAAGGACCTGGCAATTTCTCTGGTGGACGTAGCCCACATTGGGTGAACCATGTAAATCTGTGTCTCTATTGTATTGTGTATCTTTTGTGTTTTGTTTTTGCATTTGTTTTATTTTATTACTCCACAGTCCTATTTTTCTAACACTCTGTTTTGAGAAGTGTCTTCTTTTGAGGAAATACTAAAGCTTTTTGGAAACCATAGCAAATCAGCAAAAGACTTGAAGTGGTGGAAAATAGTTAGACGATTGGAAAGCTAACTAAAAAGTGTGCCAACAGTGGAAAAAACCAATAAAATAATGTGGTAGCTGGATGAGCAATGGAAAGATACTAGAGCTTCGAGCGCATGTAAGGAAAGACAACAGAATCAAGAAGAAAATCCAAAAAAGACAGCGGAATCAAGAATCCAAGAAGCGCACAAGGGAAAAATACAAATATGGAGTTATGTAATGGGAAGGGGGTTGTTGTTACTATTGCCTCTGTTACTGTGGGTTGTTATGGTTTATTATTATCACCATTATTATTGAGTCGGTCTCTAGATCTATTATAAAGGGTTCTTGAATGTCATTGTTCTTGCACATAAGCTTAGAGTCTGTAATGGGTATATGGGAATATATTCTACTGCATAAGTGATTGTACGAGAGATGCACTCTCTGTATGAATATTTTGAGATGTTGCTAATGTAAGAGATTATTCAGACCCTAAAACTTCGTTTTGTTGTGTATGAATCCATAGTTTCTAGGTTGTGCAATTACTTCTTTCATGTGTATCTAGCATATAATTATTGTTTATGAATGTCTTCTTGTGTCTTGATGTATGAATGTGAATATGGTAATGCTAAACCCGGTGATGCATTCTCTTTAACTCACTTCACCTCACACATGTCTCGGCTATGCTTCGAGTGAGACCTCCTTCCCTTGTGGAAGGTTGAATATGCCAGCACTCCTAAACTACAACGGTACTCTTTGTTGGTAACCTTCGAGAACCCTGGTCTCTATTTTTTGTCAACACTAATGCTACCAAAGATTATTATAATATACATGAAATAGAAGTTGATAAAGTGTCCAAGACTACCCATGACTATGAATGAATTAGAGAAACACACCACGTCTAATAGATAAGAGGACACATAAAAATATGAAGATACTTTTAAATGCACATATGACTTTTCTTCATACAACTTGCTAACCAATTAAGTAACAAACATGTAGGATCATTTGAAATGTGTACTTGTAAATTCCCATGTATCCCTGGCTTTAAATGTCCTTCCATGATCATACCAATTAGCTCAGATGTCATAGTAATCATGGTGTGCAAGTGAATTATTTCACACATTAATTCATCAAATATGCTTGAACCTTTTCAAACTCACAATATGCCTCTAAATCAATAGGTAAAAAAGATCATATGCATTTCCCTTTGCTTCTTGTCCACATTGGTATGATCAATTAGGCACCTAATCATTTCTACACATGGCACCACCATCGCTCTAGAAACAACATTGTGAATAAGGACCTTCACAATTCTTTTACCCAAACAATCTCATCATGTTTTCTTTCATCTGGATAAGAGGTAGTGGGAATTCCTACTGTTACACATCCAAATCACTCAACTAGATAAGTGTCGCATGTACCTCTCACTTGTCGCAAGTGTCGCAACTCCTGTACAACTTGTCGCAAATGTCGCAAGTTGGTCATAAGGGTGTCGTAAATACTGTTGAATCATGGTACCTCAATGACGACATCACAGAGGCACTTGAAACACCTTATTTACTCAATTTGAAGGAAGAAAACTGGTCTACTGAGGTCAAACATCTCTTGACACCTTAGAAGGCTTCATAATCAAGGTTTTGGAAGGGGAACGCTCCTCTAACACTACCTGAGGAGCGCTGGCGCCCCTTTACCATGGCTGAAGAGCGTTATAGTGCTTTTCCACCCCTTTGCAGGAGCGTTACCCAAACTTGGAGCGCTGGCGCTTCTCGGGACCTTTCTGGGAGCGTTATAGCACTCTGTGACCTTCCTGAAGGAGCGCTCCCTATTCTGGGTGAACTGTTAGCCCGGTGAGAAGAATAAGGGGAGAATCATTCGAGTTTAGGAGGCAGTTAAGCTCGAATTCTTGGTTTTG